>CM022528.1:22644632-22910842 GCA_012273795.1 Dendrolimus punctatus | reverse complement strand
TCGGGATTTCTTCTGGGAATTATTTAAAATGGCCCGATTTTAAAAAAGAGTCTTTTTCACGGATCCAGCAAAGCGGACATAATCGTGGGCAAAGCTAGTTTATAAAAAAAGTTTTGTTTGATAGCCGGAAGCTTTATCACGCTGCAGCACTCCATTATCTCCTAGTGCTTCGGGCCCCTCGTTTGGCGCCCCACAGCGCCGCTCTTCGATCGGCAGCGGCCAAGACTTGTTACCTTTCTTCGAATTGGATGTGTGCACGGCGAGCAAACAGGAACATATCATCGCAGCGGTAAGTCACTTTTATTACTGTTTTTCTTTAGCAAGAAAGAAAACTGTCTTTGAAGAAACAGTGTCTTAATTACATTCCTTATGGGTCTTATACATTATTACACACAGAGCATATTTTAAGGATTTGTACTCCTCATTTTCAGCAAACAAGGTTTGCACTCAGCATATTGCTGTACTGCAATTCGGTAGTTGACAGTATGAAAAATATACGCTGATTTTAATATATATCGTAGATCACGATTTAAATATGACAAAAATAAATTGTTTTAACTTAAATATTAAATATTAATTGATATTTTTGAGATATAAAATTGTTATATTGCAGCCATTAGCCGCGTGACAATGAACGCCGATCAGAGCGCGTGACGTCATAGTGTGCAAAACACAAGAAGTTATGAATGACTTCTCAGATAACACTTCAATGAAACAGATGTTTGTTTTGCACATTGTGACGTCATGCGAGACGCCATGACAGCTTGACGCGTTTTTTGTGACGAAAATGTCAAAATATTTATAAAATTGCTAAATTAAGATATGTTATATGTGGTTTTTTGCTGAATATTAATATTTTGGCTAAAACAGACCATAAGGCTCAAAATAAACCTGTTTCTCAAAAATTGACAACTACCGAATTATATCCGAAACAACGCTGATTCAGTGCAAACCTTACTTTTGGCGGTAGACCAAAACGATTCAGTTTTGTTAAATAATAATAACAATTAATAAAATTAATTCTACTATGTAATTTTTAATTAGTAAAACGAGTAATTTTGATTATTATTTAAACTGTAATCTATACTTCTAATATTATAGAGGTAAAATTTGTGACGTTGTATGGAGTAACCTCGGGATCTAGTAATCCGTTTTTGAAAATTGCTATATTATTACTAAGTCACATAGGGTATATTGGATTGTCATTAATAATAAGTATTTTTTTCTGATGCCCAACGAAGTGGGCACTGGTCAGCTATTCAGAATATTTCTCGCATGAAATTTTGATATTGAGATAAACAACAATGTATTTAAATGTGCAATCTTTAATGAACATTGTTTTACAATTTATTGTATATTGTGTGAAATATCCAATTGGTACGCATGCGGCTCGGATAGAACCTGCGCGAAGTGAGCGTCCATCTGATGCGCGAATGTTCCGCGAGCAATGCCCACTGCGCGAGCAATCCGAATCGCGGCGTGGAGAGCGGCGTGCACGCGGTGGCCACGCGTTGGGCGTCCGCGCAGTTGGACGCCTCCCGCGCACTTTGCAGGGCCATCACTAAGCCGCTGGCGGCCACCCCGCTGCATAACCAGCATAGAGGATTCACCTTCATGTATGGGGTTACGTGTTTGGGCGTGTCTGAGCTTGTTTTCATTAGGTTCTTTTGTTGCGGATTTGTCGTATGTTCAATTTTTGGATGTATGTCTGCTGTTGTGTTTAAAGGCAATTCGTACCAATACGTGAAATTTACGTTTTACGGTAATCTTACTTAAGTCGAAGCTTAAAAAATTAGTCGGTGTAAAATTAAATGTCGCCGTGTGATACAAGCGCTGCATGCTTTGATTTAATTTTTATGAAAATCCGAACGTATAATGAGCTACATTTTGGAATACTTGTCGAGACTAATTACGCATCAGGAAATATGGGTATGCTTGCTTGTTAGTACACTTACATACATATCTCTATCTGGAGTATTATAACCATACATCATAAGATGAGTTATATTAATAAATAACTCATTTCATGTGTATTTTACGTATGTAGTTTCTATAAAAAAATAGACTTAACTAATTTAAATGTTGATATAAAATTGAAGACACGACACATCATCCGAGTAGTGTTTTGAATTGTTAGAGCTTGGTGACTTTGCTTATATATTTAGATTTATTAATGTGGATATTTTTTATTTCTGAATCTGAATACATCAAGAGATTAGTAGTCATTTTGGCGTCTGGATTTTTTTTGTGTTTGTAATTATGCTTTGTGTGAATGCATTTTTTACCTGTTACAGGTTGTAGGAAATCTATGTATAAATATTGTACGTTTCTTTTCATGAAAATAATATAATGCTACTCAGGGAAATAGTAGACCATTCTATAGAAAATACGACACAACAAATAAAAAATGATCATTTATAAAGATGGTATTCACGTTGCTTCTAATACAAGGGCGAGCTTGTTTTATGGAGTATCAATTACGTACCTATGTGTAGTATAAATATAAAGAACCCTTTGATAATGAGGGGTTTAATTCATCGACTTTGGAGATGTTCATTGACAATGGTATCTTCGCTCCTTTGTTAAACTTGTCACTTTTTACTGCAAAATGGAATCTAACTTAATTTGAATAAATCATGAGCCACTCCCACTGTACTAAATGTTTTTGATGTAGTTTGATTAAATAAATAAATAAAATAAAATTTATTGTAATCAAAAATATATAAAAAATCGCCTTAAAATTAAGACTGGATACTAACACATAGACTAGGCCATGCCTGTATCCTTGGGTGTTAGTTGCTTCCAGTGACTTAATAACTAAATGTATGTTACAAATGTTCAATTATACAAAAAAAAAATTGCACCAAAAATTAGGAGACAGTTCCAAAATTGTCAGTAAAACGACTCGTTAAACATGAATTCCATATGATAGGGACTTAAGAAAAAATTTCCTCTAGTGATCACGTATTTACACTATTTCAACCCTCCACAGTGACGAAATGGATCCAACTCACGCGTACATCCTGTTCAAAGTGCTAGAGCAGTACTATTTGGCCGCTGATTCGATTGCCTTTCCGTTGCCGCAAGGGTTCAGTTCGTTCTTCACTTACCTCGGATATCGGACTCTGCCGTTCCATGCGTTCGTACAGTACGTGCATAGGAGCGTATTGGAGCTGCAGATCGATGTCATGAAGGCCATTATTGCGTGTGAGTAATAATAATTTATCATTATTTTCATTGTTATTTCGTATTATTTTCTTTCTTATTTTGTATATAAAACTAGGATATGCCCGTGACTTCGTTCACGCTTGACGTGAAATTCCCGCGGGGTTTCCGGGACGCAAAGTACTGCAGCATTAGAAAAGAATGTAAGCTATCGTTTTAGCAAAAATTGTGCATAAGTTAATTTTTATGCATTCGAACAACTACAAACCGCTTCCGGGAAAATGCCCGCGGGATTATAAAATTACGATTTTAATCGTAAATTGTATCTTAAAAACAATTAAGAACTTTTTCCATGGTTAAAACATGCAGTTAAAAATGTAACTTCATGCAGACGTGGACGGGTTAAATTTCCGTTGCGAGATTGCAGTAACAGTGGCTCATAAGTATCGGAGTCGACTGGACGTCGTTAAATCATCAATTGTCTAAAAAAAAAATTCAGAATATTTTAGCACTAATTACTTTGCTTTGTTTCCATGTGTATTGACATTAAAAAATTAGCCGTTATTTTCCTGCTCGTCCTGCGTTGCGTTAGAGTCTGTGTCCATTAGTTAAAGCGTTATGGCGCAAGTGTAGCAGAGGCCGTGCGGGAACGGAGAAAGAATACAATTTCCTGCGGCCTCTCGTAAGAGGCGACAAAACAGCCCACAGCCAGGTGGTAGGGTATTTTTTCGACTGGATGGCGACCACCCCTGGTCTAGAGTATGCTGCCATAACAACCTTGTGTTGTGTTCTGGCATTAGTGACCAGGTTCCAGTCTCCCTTAAGAGAGTAGTAGCGCATTTGTAGCACCTTTAGTGTTGCAAATGTCCATAGGCGATGGGAACCACTTTCTATTAAGTGGGACGTCTGCCTGTCTGCTGAACTCTGCAATAAAAAAAAGCGGCATTACGAATTACAAGTATAAAGTTAGTGTTATGGTGGGGCCTCATATGGGATAATATTACCGACTATAGATCGTGTCACGCAGGTTGTAACGAGTTATTTTTGATGCGATATCGTTTTTAATTGTTAATGACGTTAAATATTGACAGATAACGAATGTGTTTGTGGGTTTTAAGTAACACTTTAAATAAGACGCATTCGGCCACATCAAATTACCTTTGACATTGTCGCGGGTGTGAACCCAGCACTACGATGATAATCTTCCAGGCAAAGACGACGATTGCAAATCGAGCGTGAACAACAAGCTCCGGCTGGTGCAGCTGGTGGGCGAAGGGCGCGCGCGGCGCGCGCTGGCCGTGTGGCCGCACCGCGCGGCGCTGGCGCTGCGCGCGCGCGACCACGCCGCCACGCTGCTCAGCGGCGGCGGCGCCGCGGGCACGCGCGACCAGACGCGCCATCGCCCCATCAGGGACACCGGTGAGAGAGGCCCGTTCTCGTTACGTTTCATGTATTTATTTATGTAAATTGTTTCTTCCTAGTTATGCTGATTAATTGATTGAGTTAGGATCAGAGGCTGTACTGCCGACCGACAGAGTACGGTGCTACCGTGTTAAACCGTGCTTCCGACTATGAATGTTAAAATATACGACGCATCGGCGTAAAACCATTGATACGGCAACGTAGGCCCCGCTGCCCGCTAGATTTTATAATTTTTTTTTTGTATTTTGGGCAGAAGGCCCAGCTTGTCATACACAACGCGGTTCTGGTACCTACGCTCACGTATGGAAGCGAGAGTTGGGTATGGAATAAAGAGCACGAAAGTAGAGTAAACGCGGTCCAGATGCGAGCACTGCGCAAAATCTGCGGAGTGACGCTCGCGGACCGCGTTCGTAATACCGAAGTAGGAAAGAGAGTTGGTCTGAAAGAGAGAGTCGAGGTGATGGTGAGGAATGGAATGCTCCGGTGGTTCGGGCATGTGGAAAGAATGACTAAACAGTTATATCATGCAAAAGTGGATGGATGCAGAAGTCGCGGAAGGCCACGATACACCTGCCATGATCAAATTGATCATGTACTAGCAGAAGGTGATGTCAGGAGCCTTAAGAACAGACGAGCGTGCATGACAAGAGCTATGAATGTCAAAGAAGCAAGTGAGGTGTATAAGAATGGGCTTGTGTGGCGCTCTGTTGTTCGTGCCTACCCCGCAAGAGACCTGGCGTGAAGTTATGTATGTATGTATTTTGTTTTTCCATAAAATAATAATTTTTATCTGTTTGCTAAAGAAAAGGTAAAATTTTGAAAATAATTAATCAATATCAATATTGTACAGAGTTCCATTTAGAACGAACCTTATGGTTTTACTCCGGAATATCTCATCATCTTGGTTATTTTTAGATATGAAATTTTATACAATAAATATGGAAAATATAATATTTAATCACCGTTAAAAAATCTGTAAAAAATAATCTGTCATATTTTTTTTAAATTACAGAGATTAAATTGACAATTGCAAATGTCAAACTTGTGTCAAATACAGAAATGACTTAAGTGTGATATTTCATCATATTTTTAGTGTCAGGTTGCCATTCGTAATAAAAAGCAAAGTTTAATTGATGACGTGTGTGAAATGACTAGATACACTATTTTGTACCTCAGGTATAGCAGCTTTGCCGTCTGGCGAACGACTTTCACCACTGGACACATTCCTGGATTTATTGACAGCGAAAGCAAGCCTCAACGAGCTCGACTTTAATCTCATTATAGAGGCTACATTGGCTTGCGTACAGGATGCCGCCGCCTAATTTATATAAAACTAAAGAAAATATACTATACACTGAACGGAGCTTTCAGCGCGATTCCGCTTTTCTAATTGTCGAATTTGCATATCACGGTTTTAACTTACCGTAACATGACATGCTGGGTTACCAACATCCAAAATATTAACTCCTAAAACTAAAGTAAAAAATACATAAAATCGCCATAATTACTTGAAAACTTCCGTATAAAACAGCATCTGTTTATTTATTTTTATACGAGAATTTTACAAAACTTATATAGGTTGTGTAATATTCTTTATCGATAAGGTATTTTATTCTTCCATATAAGTAACGTTATTTTTGGGAGTTGGTAGCCTTGCTTGTTAAGTTGTCATGAACCTGAGGCTGGTTTATTATCAAGGTTAAAAATAATCATATGTTCATTGAGATAGAGTACTTATGACCTTGTGAGAATTGCGTGACATCACGTTCTGTAGAAATACAGTATTTTAAAAAGGTTTACAACGAAAAAGAACGTAAGGTTCTTTAAAACTTTATGGGGAGGGGGATATAGTTCCTATGACCCATAGGTCATAAAAAGTCTTCTACAAAATACTGTTAGCTCAAGGCTAACGGTTTCATGGCGATACTCTGTGAGTATGTGGTCTCACACGTAACGAGCCGGTCGATCGAGCTGTAATCGACAATGCTTTTAGCATGTCTCTACCACCCACATGCGTTACGACATTGATATAGTCTTACGACAGGCGATTTGTTTCTTTGTAAGGCTACGAGCAAACGACCCATCGACCACAGCCACCGTTGTTCGGAAGCCTCCACAATTTATATCCCGTTCTTTGCTGTGAAGTTTGCTCTATCAGTGTATAGATGTCCGTTGAGATTTCGCGCTCCATAATGACATGCGATGCGTAAGGTTGCAATTCATTAATTACGTTAGAATGATTTTTAAGCAGGGGGGGTTTAACCCTCATGTAAGGATATATAAGATGTCTCTAACCTCTATCCCTCTTCTTACGTAAGATTTAATCTCGATTTTCCAAATAATTGAATGTTGTTGGAAAAGGATGAGTTACACTAAAACTCAGTTTAATATAAATTAAAGATTGTTATTATTCTTAGAAACTATTCTTTCGAATTCATTTATTTGCTAAAAACATGGTACATAAATTTGAGGTGACATTGGAATACTAGGTTCACATGTTTTGCCTATAAGGCGTGCAAATGTTCTTTAATATTACTAAAAACACATCATCACAATTATTATAATAAAATTAACAGGGACTAAAAATATACATTAATGTCAATCATAATTATTGTCAAAAAATTATCCTAAAAATTCGTTAACAGAGTAAAAACATTTATCCAACAACCATTTATGTAGTCTTTGTTTAAAAAGATTTGTGGGCAAATATTGAAAATGTTCTGGAAGTTTGTTATAAACCTTCACCGACATAGTTTGAATTTATCTGTAAGGACAATTCGCAGCTGGGGAACAATAATCTATTGTCTGTTTTCGCCCTATTCTTAGATAATTTAGGTTACTCTTTCACTGCTATCAGATATAGATTATCTTTATACATTAAATTTCGACTTGATATTACGCCAGAATAAGCTTTACCCACGCCCCTCCAGATAAGGGCATGTATAGATTTTTCTACCCTCTCCCCGTCGGGAACCCTTACGTAATTAAAGAATGGCCCCTAAGACTCCAAAAGGTAAATTGAGGGAAGGTTAGTAAGCAAGTCGCTGTCGCCAACAGCCACACGTATGCGGCAAGTACAGAATGTATGAAAAGCGTGTCGTTGGCCACCGCGGTGGCTGTGGTCAATGACTCGTTTGCGCTGCGCCTTTTTTTTAAGGGTACGGAATAAAATCGCGCATCCCCTTGACCTCGGGGAAGTCGCCGAGTTTAAGATATATACATTGTTCCAATTTATATACATTAAGTAATACACTAAATTAAGATTACTAGGAAGTACTTTTAGATCTCATTATTTATGTTTGACATATTGATTATACTTTCGTATTTTGCTATATAGCTTTTGCAATTCACGGAGGAGAGCAAGTTTTGCTTGTGGACACGTAATTTGTGAGTATTTGTGACTAAAGGCGGGTATGATTGCACAGCATAATCGCAAGTAAATGCCGCTTGCTTTCCTGGATTGCAGGACTATACTATAATTGTTGACTAAGGGTATATTTATTTTAAAATAAATCGTCATTATTGTCATGCATTCCTTATTATTATAGTATGTAGCACAAATATGTGAAAATGAAATTAAGACATTCCATTTAATGTGCAATCAAAAGTGCAATATTTATAATCATATTCTTATTGAAATAAAAGAACTTAATACAGATGTGGTTTATTTATTCAATCATTTACTTAATACTTACTCATTATATCAAAGAATGATGTACATTCAGTAACATATTCATAACGTAAATTATAACAGACTGTTAATAATTTTTTTTCATACTATAAAAAATATACACAAATGAGTAACCCCCACCACTTGGTGTAATAGGTTCCATTTTAGGGAAACAAAAACCAAATGCACCACTCCAAACTTCATTGTATGATTTATCATATCTTAATGAGCAGTTCCTGGCAAATGTTTTTCTCTAACCGATAGGTCACAAGGTAATTGTTCAACTATACAGAGCTTTTGCATACTCTGCCACTATAAAAATTAACACCATATGAGACTGGCGGTAATGTAGGCCGACAATGACACATTGTGCATTCCCAAGTTAGCCAGTTACTCTTGTGTTATGGGTAATATACATGGGCTACCCTGGGGCCTTATAATATGTCTTGCACCAACCACAAATATCTATCCTCATAACTAGAGTTAATTTAGCTTACTTTTACTAACTTAGCAAGAAAACTGCAGTCCATTTATTGAAGTCCAATCATTAAATTCACATAATTATGTCATTTGTCTGCTTTGAAAGGGCATTATATTAAAATTACATTTATATGATTTGAGTGGCATAAAAGTTGAATTACTAGAGATATTTTATATTGAGGAGGCAGCCAAGCCAACTGAGACACTTTGTCATCCTATATAACATTGCCACCTCATAGATTTTGTATGAGCATACTAACTTGATCTAATTAGTAGATACAAGTAAATAGTCTGTACTGAGTGGTATTCTGTTTAGTCTGTGAAATATCAAACATCATTGTCATTAATGTCAAGTCAGATTGACAAGAAACTTATCATTGATATCCTCACCCCATTTTAATGGTTGAACCAATCACATATACAAGTTCTTATATATTATGTAAAAATATTAGAATTTATTTTGACATGCGTCCACATCCCTGTTTATCTGGTCATAATATAATGTTGAAATTACAAAAAAGTGGACAGGTTGGTTTTCATTTGACAATACCTTAATTATAAAATGGGTTATAGGTAACCCAATGGGCTCTCTGTTGTTGTTTATCATCTTTGTGAGAAGTGAACAATGATTTAAACACTTCACTAGACTGAGGATCCTTTGCTACACTGTAGTCTTTTTTTGTCTTCTTGTATGATGGGTCTGTCACCAAATCTGTTGAGGCCACCCTTTTTGATGAACCAAAGTGACCCCTTGCTTGTTTGTTTGGGTTAAACTTTGGCAATGACAACGGTATTGTGTCAATCTCTTTCTTAACATTACTTGGTCCAGGTTCGTCTTCCTTATTTATTCCTGAAGATGTGGATGGTGTTGCCGGTTCTGTTTTCACCTCAACATTTTCTATTTTTATTTTGTCTTTTGGTTTCTTACTGCTCTTCCGATTTGCAAGTCTGACTGTCATTTTTTCTTTAAGTGATTCAATGTCTTCTTCTGTGCCATTAAGAATAATAACATCATTGTCTGTGAATGGTTGTTGACACTGAAAGAGTTAAACAGTATTCTGGTGTTAGTAAATTATATAGACACAGAAAACACTTTATTGTTCACCAAAACAAAAATTTAAAAAAAATGCACAACAAGACAATAGTTACTTGGTAAAACAAAAGGTGGATATGATGACTATGGCACTATGAAAATGTTGTTGCTTTTGGACCCTGTAACCACTACCAGCTATATTCAATACACAGCAGGCAGGTTAACGGCCCACCTCATGGAAATTGGTTGTGTCCTCTATGAACACTAGAGGTATAATTTGATTAAACAACTACATAGTATGCTACAGGTGAGGCACTCACAAAATGTTGGTGGGCCTCAGGTTGTGTATAGTGGTTCTATATCATCCATTTAAACAATAGAGATTGCATCTTTTTAGGCTTAGGTAATTGAAGATCTTAGTAAGTGTGGAATCAACATGTAAGCTATCTAGGGTATACTAAACTCCACATATTCAGGTTTCATATATAACCGGTTGTTAACATTTTATTATAGTTATGTCAGCAAAGATATTCCTATTAATATTATAAATGCGAAAATAACTCTGTCTGTCTGTCTGTTCCGTTTTTACGTAAAAGCTACTGGACCGATTTGGCTGAAACTCAGAATATATATGTTTTCGATACCGAGAATGAACATAGGGTACTTTTTATCCCGAAAAGTGGGATAGTTTCCGGGATAAAAATATATTTGCCTTTGTTTGTTATGCTTTTACGGAAGAACTAATGGGCCGTTTTGGTCATTTTAGCCTTTTTGATCATTTTGGCCTTTTTGGTCATTTTGGCCTATTTGGTCACTGTGGCCTTTTCGCTCATTTTGGCAATGTCTGTCAATTTGGCGTCTTTGGTCATTTTGACCATTTGGATTATTTTGGCCTTTTTGGTTGGTTTTGCCTATTCTGTCATTTTGGCTATGTCAGTCACTGTGGTCTTTTGGACAAGTTTTGTAATTTATTTTGTTGACAGATAGATGGGGGATGGTATAATTAGCGATATAAAATGAAGTGAATCTTCCGTGGGCAAACACATCAAAATGTAATATAATATAACCTGTAGCACTTGCTCTATAAACAAGAGACACACACTAGAGGTTAACCCGCAGCGCAGCCGCAGGGTAAACTCTAGTATTATCTAAAACTAATATTTTCATTTATTAGAAGGTACTCTTACCATATGGCACAAATTTTGCTTGACTTCCTTCAGGGCTCTCTCAGCAAGCACACAGCCGCAGCTCCATAGGAATACAAAACGGAACTTTCCAGACATCTCAATGCCACTAATTGGGCAAATGTAGGGAGAACTCTCACGGGTAGAGCCATCCGTGGTGTCAGCTGGGGTGTATGCTGGGTTCTTTGTCAGATTAAGGTCTTTGATGTCCTGAAAGATGAATAACAGAACTCTTTTCTCTTGGGCAGATTAAATAATAATTTAAAAATATGTAAATTGCAGCTTAAGGTAATTTAGGTGATTCTCTTCATTGTATTAGTTTGCAATTTATATTATTTTAATAAATACATTTAGTTTAAGTGATAGAAATTTTTTTCTTCAAATGAACCTTCTAATATGGGCTGTATTACAAGGTCCATTTGTCTTTCAATTTGATGAAATTGGTTCATTTTGGTTAATTTGAATAATATCAACAATAATTTCAGATATAAGGAATACTAAAAAAAAGTTTAATATTTAGAATTACAAAATTACTTTATAAAATGAAAACTTTTTGAAATCTCAAAAAATTTCAAAAACTGGTAACATACCTTGAGATTTTTTATATGATTGATAGATTCCGACTTTGTATCCTTATCAAGTAGAGCTTCAAGTACCGAACTTTTGCTGTATAGTCTTCCCAAACCACAGGCTACCACAGGTTCCTGCAGGGGTTCCTGGGATAACGCACAGTTGCGCCATTTAAACGATCTTTCCGCATCTTTGTCTTTCTAAAAGCAAAATAATATTTAAAGATAATTTACCAATAATGACTCAGAAATATTCGGAGCAAATGTGTTGGCAAAGAAGTTATAATTGTGATACCTGTTCAGGCTTTTTTTTCATACGAACAAGTTCATCTCGACGTGGTATAGTACCACCATCACAACCCATTTTTAATTAGCAAATATTTAAAACTTGTGTGTTTAATGGATAACTTTTAATATGTTGAGAAATTTCTGCTCAACAAACAATTTTCTTTCCAGTATCCAGTGACTTCAGTGTGAAAACAAACACAAAATGACAAATGAATGACTGACAAACTGACAAGACAAGTTTTTTTAAATACATTTATGGCTTGGCAACTAGGCCTTTAAGCCAGTGACAAGACAAGTTGATATCAGTAGTAGTAGAGATGTGTAATTCAGGAGTGATTGAAGATGTATAATCATTCAAAATTCGAAATCACTCTTTAAATCTTTGATTTTAAAAATACATGTACAAGTCACATGGAGTGATGAAAACTAACAAATCAGATACTTGGATGTAGTTTGAGACAGTAGATACTCCTGTATCTACTGTCTCAAACTACATCCAAGTATCTAATATCCATATTGTGAAATAAAATGAGATAATATGCGCACTCTAAGAAATATAATGATGATACACAGTAAGTTAGACTCTCTCTCTTGTTATTTTAAAGCTTAAAACCGGTCAACTGAATGAATTATGTCATTCGAAACCAAAGATTTAAAAGACTGACTTAAATCTTTCAAGGGAAAAGATTTATAAATCACTGATCTCATTGGTGATTTAGTTTGCGCATCGCTAAGTAGTAGTAGTAGAATTCGCCAAAGGCAGACAAAGGCATCTTAGTCCATACGGCCAATTCTGATGTATAAGTCATCGTATAGGAGCGCAGTTGTATTGTAGGCTACAACCGACGCCATTCAGCAGAGTTCTTGTGAAATCTCGAAAGGCCACATTTAACTATGCAGTTCACATTTCTCACAAAACGCATAATTGCTACTCAAAAGTAACAATATCCTATAACTATTGTTAATTTTGGAGTATTTTTACACATTTTTAGAAAATAAAACTGCACAGAACAACTTTCTCTCAGTTCCCGCTAAAAACTCACAAGTTGATAATTTGATATAATTTATGACGTTTGATCACACTGTGATGGAATGGAGAGCACTGACAGTAATCTGTGATCATCACAGATCCGACCGCGGTCGTTCTGGTCGTGGCTAATACGCCATTAATGACGTCATCATTTTCGATCATGCAATGACCCACGTGAAGAGGTGGGTCGAATAACCATTCCACTTGGATTTACCATTGTGCACGCAAGCGGAACAGGAAAAATCGCGGTCATTGTCTCCAATGGAACAGCAGTATCTATGAATGGTCTTTGGTCTAAGATGTAGTGTCACTAACTGTCAGTGATTGTTCAACATTTAGACTGTGTTCCATACAAGACTCACAACAACCACGTTCATGACCGCAATTATTCCCGTTCCACTCTACTTGCTTGCCGGCGTCAAAATCGTAAAGTCAAATGGAACGGTTATTCGACCTACTTCTTCACATGGGTTGTTGAGAGCGAAAATCATGACGTCATTGGTGATATTTCGCCGCGACCATAACGACCGCAGTCGCCTAGAGAAATATAAGTCGGAGCATTTCGTGCGTTGTGAACTTGTGAGCAGTGTTACCAACCCTACTGTTTTAACAGTAGATTTGCTGTTTTCACATTGATGTCCCTGTTTTCTGTTTCATTCTTAATTTTTATTTTATTATTATTTATTTTAGTTTTTTGGGGCTGGCAACTGCTTGTGAACTAGCTGGAGGGTCTGGCTTAAAGACCTAGTTTTCAAGCCATAAATATAAAAAAAATACTTAATGTCAAATTCATGTGTTCGTATGAAGAATTGTTTTGTTTGGTCGATTTTAGTTTGTAATCAGATTTCCACACAGTATTTTCATTAGAAGTAGAAAATTCTTCATTGTTAAATAGATATGCGTATGCCAGATGCTGAAATGGAAAGAGTGCCAGAAAACGGTTCCGACTTTGACGAGGGTAGCCAACATAGCATAGAGAGTGAACCTACCTCTAGCAAACTTTTAAATAAGAAGAAAACTAGAAAACGTGGTATCATTTATTTATCAACAATTCCTCCTTATATGAATGTTGCAAAAATACGTGAAACATTCAGTGGGTTTGGAGATGTAGGTAGAATTTACTTGCAGCCAAGCGCTAGTAAGTATTTGAGGTTATGTTTTATAGTTATGAGGTGCAAAATATTCTTTAATTTGCGTATTCCGTTCTTTTACTTTTCCGGAGATGTTCAATTTTTTTATATTCAAATTATAAAAGTTTAATTTCTATGGGGTGTGATATACATACATGTCTCCGTAATCATAAGTAATAAGGGGGGGGGGGGGGGGGGGGGGAAAACTTACCTCTTCTGCAACTCTTATGTGGCGGAAATGTAGTTCCTGAGTTATTAATATTTTTGTCAATCTAACATCACTTCTGTTTTTCACTAATATTTCATTTCTATATAAGATAAATAGTGAATGGTTACAGTCGGTTCTGGCACTCGCCGGCCGCTGCCGCGGCACGCTCGTTCGGCTCGTGCGCTTTGGTCTACATAAAACCTAACTAACCAACTGTTTAAAACTCCACATATTTAAATTTTCGGATACATAGTCTCTTATTTAAATAAATCCCGTCCTCTTCAAAATGTACACATTCCGGTGCACAAAAAAACGTCTCGGCGACAAAATTACCAGATCATTTTCGTGAATTTTAAACTTCGATAATTGATTGAATATGTATTTTTTCCACTCAAAACCAATTTCAGATGTTATGAATAAGTCTTAAATATATTTTTAAACACATTAACCATTAAAATCATCCAGGGATATATATGTAAACCCAACCCTTTCTATGTAACTAAAAGACAGACATTAAATTAAATTTGAACTGACCATAGGGAGGGTAAGGAAGCTAATATGGGTTTTCAAATCTGAGACATGTTATGAGTACCGAGCTACTGAATAAAATATACATTGCACTAGCCCAATCTGTAATCATATATTGTATATCTGTGTGGGGGAGTGCAGCTAAGTCATACTTTATAGACCTAGAATGGGCACAAAGATCCTTGCTTAAAGTTATGCTCTGTAAGCCATATAGATTTTCTACTGAATCCCTGTATGCAATTTCTAAGCTTCTCTCCATCAGAAAACTCTATATCTTACACATGACACTTAGATACCACAGAGCATTACCTTTCGACCGTGCAAAACTTAGGAAAAGACGGTATGACATAGTTGCCCCTACATATTCCGCACGTTCAGTCTTTGCTAGTCTGCAATATGTAGCTCGAGCCCCCCCGTGTTTATAATAAAATAAGTCGCACTCTTAACATTTACCCAATGCGACTATATGAGTGTAAGAAAAATCTGACCGAATGGCTCCTTACCCTTAATTATGATGAAGTTGAAAACATCTTGCTTATATTAGCTTGAATATGATACATGCTTAGTGTAGTAGTAATTAGTAGGGATTTGTGTTCTATTTAAACTAACACACACACACACCCACACATATACACACACACATACACATGCACACTAATAGTCTTAAAAAATAATGTAACATAGGAAGAGCGAGGTTTCCCAACACAAGTGTCATTTGATTACTTTCTGGGAAGCCCCGGCAACTTACATGTAGATTTTTTGAAATAAATACATTTTTATTTTTTAATTTATATTATAAAATATTCTCGCTTTAATGCTAACCAGCATAGAAATAATTGTATAATCAAAATAATTATTCTTCTTTTAATTTTCAGAACCAGGTGAGAAAAGGAAAAGAGTGCCCAACCAATTTACAGAGGGTTGGGTCGAGTTTCAAAAGAAGAAAGTTGCCAAAGAGGTGGCTGCTAAAGTGAACAACACAAAAATTGGTACCAGAAAAAAATCCCGTTATTATGACATGATATGGAACATAAAATACATACCTAGATTCAAATGGATACACCTTAGTGAAAGACTGGCCTATGAAAGAGCAGCCATGAAGCAAAGACTTAGAGCTGAGATATCACAAGCTAAGAAGGAAGCTCAATACTTGCAGACTAATGTAGAAAAGAGTAAAAGGATGAAGAAAAATAAAATTTTGGAGAGTACACAGGAATAAATAATTTAAAACAATTATTGTTGTTTTATTCATTCTAATTTGGTTACTAACTTTTTAAGGCATTGTTTGATTTTCTGAAATTGCTCTTTTGTTTGAATTCTTTATTTTCTAGGATTTGTTTTCAAAAGTGATACATAATTAATAGTTTTAAGTGGTAATTTTTTAGACTTATTATTTTTTACGTTTGGCCACTTTTTATTAGCGATGATCATCAAAGACCACTATTAAAACCATTAAAACATACTTTTACTATTTATACTAGTTGCGAAAATATTAAGACTGAAAAATATGAGTGAAGGATCTTACTCAAGTAACAAAATTGGACCCCAATTTTATTAAAAGTGTTCAAATAGTCTACCAGTGGTAAATTTTTCATACTAAAGCAACCACTGACACCAGTGTTTGACCATTCTGGTACTACTACTAATGTAATAGCAGAATTGGGGTCCTGTTACATCAAAGCACAGCATTTATTTAAAACAGTAAAAATGCTATTTCTGACTAAAATTCACTCTTCCACTAATAATCTCTTCGACTCTCATCCTTTCCTTAGAGTTCAGTGGGTCAGGTGTTAACTTTTGTATATATCTTCTGGATGGAATGGTATGAGAGAGAATGCCTTGTGAAAATTCTCGATGCACTCTCACACCATCAAGAGCATTGGATTGGAGCCTTTCGAAGCTGTGAAGTTCATTCATGAACTGTTTGCGTTGGGCTGCTTTCGCCCAGTGATAGCGGTGCCGACAGACGACGCGGCTGAAATACATTTTTGCTTATAGATGGAAAAAATCTGTAGAAAAATAATAGTGTTTGTTATGTGCATGCATCATTCTTAATAATCATTAATATTTAGGACTTCATTAATTTTTTTTTATAGATATTAATAATTCTATAATTATTGTAGTCATAGTTCTACAAATTATATACCAAATCTTATGTGGCTCACTATTCTTCAGACAAATATAAATATTTTTATACTTACTGAGTAGGCATAAGATAATGCAATTCTAATTTATTATCAAGTTATACTTACTATGCTAGGGACAATTTGTTGTATGATGGATGTATGCTAACATCAGATCTGGCTAACTCGGGAAAGCCAGGGTACAGTGGCACGCGTCTTTGCTTAGGTTCTTTAAGTTGGTTCACCATTTTTTAAACAAGAAATAATTCTGGTCTCCAATTGTGTTATTGATTGTGTGTATGGTTGCTGATGGTGATATGCTCAATATACTCTTTGGTGATATGGTTGCTGTGGTGACATTTTATCAATGATTGATTGTATTTTATTGATAGGTACAGAGCATAGATAATACTTATATATAGCACAAAGAGTAGTGCGTGCAATTGAAGCATAGAGTAAATAAGTAGAAATTGAGGAAAATTTATTGCTTGTGATTATTACCCAAAAAAATATTATTTGTATCTGTAATTTAGATAGCTACCAAATAAATGTCCAGAACACTAATAAATGAGAATATGTCTCAATGAAAAAAGTGCTAATTTAATTTTTATCACATTACTTTAGAAAAAGATGGTATTCAATGAGCATTACTAAAACCATGGAAGAATACTTTCCAAACTTAAGCTCGGATCATATTGATTTTAGCACACAATTGATAAAAATGGTCACTGCTTAAGTTATGTTAAACTATAAGTTAATTTATAGGTAAATTAAACTTTTCACTAATAACACTTAATACTAAACTTGACTGACTTGAGCAAATGGTTGTGCTTATAGAAAATTAACAATCAAATTATCAATTTTCTATACGAGCCATCTAATGTCTAGCCTTCTGCTTCTATATTGGAGCATAAAACTTGCTGTGGATTATCTTTAGATGTATTAGAGAGTATGATTATGAAATATAAAACTTCTTTTTAAACAGAAAAACACTTAAAAAATTTAAACCAATAACATTTTTATTAATACAGCAGTATATTTATTAAAACTACTCTTTTCGCCCAGTGAATAAGTTAGCAATTGTAGTATAATGCACCATTCTATTTACACATATCAGTTCAGGATGATGCGGTGACAGCCGCCACCCTGCTCTTGCACACACAGTCATTGAACTCATTCACTAACACTGAACACAACAAAGATTTGTCTGGATTTGTACTGTAGCACTCCAGGACCTGGAAATAATAATTATGCATATGTTTCAGAATAGTCATAGCCAATCCTTTTTTATAAGGCCACAGAGACAAAATTAACAGGCTAACTGGCATCTAAGTTGTTTCAGAATACTCTAGAACATTTGTATCACTGACTCACTGTCTAGATCTATACCTACAGAAAAAGTTGACATTTCCCGAGACAATAAAAAGAAGATATTCATCTCTGCTTTAAATAACATACATAGCATATTTTGTGAAAGTTGGATGATTTGCAAAACCATGAAGAGTCAACAAAACAAGCAAACTTGTGTAATATTTATTAGTCTAATTGGTGTGGATATGATTGTCTATGGATATTTACACCATCAGAGGTAAGGTAATGCTCCAAAATTTCAAAAATATAAAAATGTGTTAGAATTCTTAAAATCTTAGTGCCGTGGGAAAAGCTTAGCTAGGACCTCATTCCAAATAACTACAGTGTGAGACAAATATTCCAGACCTGACTAGTATAAGAGAAATCAGCTACAAACCATATGAACTAAATACAAACTGCCAGATAGTGAGACAGATTTCCCTCAGACTTTAAGCACACATCAAGTTGAGATCAATTATATTTAATCAGTCATTGTGATTTAAAAGTGTTTTGATAAATTGTCAAATTATTAGCTTTAAATGTACAGACCAATTTTTGAAAATTGGTTCTTTAATTTTGAATTGAATGTCAATGTTTTTTTAAATATTTAATTGAAAATAAAACTCACTTTTGCTTTTTCTTCCTGACATGGAGGTAGTTTATTAACAATTTTGTCTTGTTGCGCCAAATCAAACAGTTCATTTGCTTCTTTTAATGTCTTTTGATACTCAATATGCATTCCACTATTAATTTTCTCATGTGCCCGTTTCAAGTTCTCAATTCGGTGGGCCCAGTAGGCTTCTTCTGCAGCACGATCCATTTGACTTTTCTGACTATAATAAGGTGGAGGAGGGGCATATTGTGGAGGCGGGGGGTTCTCCTCTTGCTAAAATAATAGGAATAACAATTTGTTAAAGGAACGATCATTTAACTATTTTTAAAGTAAATCACTGTATTGGGAACAGTTTAATTATTATTAACCTAAACACATTATCTTAAATTACAAATAAAACTACTATAAATAAATACCTAACAAATATATACACTAAAAAGTAAAGAACATATTATAAACTACATTTGGTTAAGCCCAACCAGACCGCTGTCTGTGTGTGTGCCTAGGAGGCTGGCAGCATTACATAGCTGAATACATTCACCGATCCTTTAAGCACGCGACCAACCATTTTCTTAATATTTTAGAAATGTCTGTGGGCACTTGGCCCTCCTGAATCTAATGTGTTCACCACAAATAGCTCAAATATGTACCCTGTTCCAAGGTACACTAATTTGCACCATTTGAGGTGTTCAGCAAAAGTAGTACTGTGACCCAACTTAGGACTCCTCGAACAAACTCCTGGAGATGGGAAGGCGCTAGTGTGTCAAGATAGGTAACATCCAACACCATCGACCCTTCCAGCATACAGGAAAACAAAGTCATGCCATGTCTGGTTTCTTGTTATTTTTATTAAATTACATAAAACATGTTTTAATTTCATGTTAAGGCGATAGATTCTTTTTAATTGTTAAATAAGTCGTTATAATGCAGGAAACTGACATTGAGTATAAATAATAGATTGCCCGATAGTGGGGTGAACTAACCTAAATTAGGGTTATAAAACCTATGCTTATGCGCAACGCAAGCTGGAAAACTATATAAAAAAAATTAACTAGAAATATCAAATAAACATTTATTATTTTGCTCAAACAAGATATGACATTGATCTAAATTATGTAATTCAACTAAAGTATTTACTTTTGCGTTTAGTTGAGCTTGTATCCGATCAATAGCCTCCTGGGACACTTGTATAGCATTTTCATTGTCAACACTCAATTTCCGAGCGCTTTGTGAACCACCCATATTTAAAAAAAGTGTAATTTCTGTAAATTATTATATCGGCAAATCACATCAAAGACATTTTTGACAACTTAACCAAAACGTCAAAAGAACATGTTCAAAAGACATAGACAAAATATTTTGATTTTTTAATGTAAGGAACGCCTTGTACGCCATGGAACCAGTTTCAACAGAACAAAAGTATTCGAGAATATCTAGCGCTAGAGTTAGTCAAGCTATTCTCCGTAGGATGGCGATAGTTAACTTTTGTTTCAAAAAATATATATAATATAGGTTTCTCTGTTTACGAATTGAAGACGTGAGTGGATGAAGGTGATATGCCACATATTCGGTTTTTTGCTTTTTTTGAGTAGATGAAGGTTATAAGTCGATACCAAATGACTACAGACCTTAGATATAAGGCATATTTAAAAAATAAAAAGTTGAAAAAGGTGTTAAGTTCAGTTCAGTTTAAAATAAAAGTAAAACTTTTATCTCGATTTACTCAGAATTGGAATTATGCGACTTATCACCTTCATCCACTCATGTCTTCAATTCAAATAACATATAATTTTATGGCTTGGCTTCTAGACCTTTAAGTCAAGTCTGTTTTGGAATATACTCCAGACCTTAAACACCGGTTTGTTTTTAAAGGAATTTAATTTATAATTTTTTTATTACCTGAGAAAAATAATTAAAGATTTTTATGAAAATATTAGCCATGGAGGTTATTTTATAAAACATTTCTAATTTTATTATTATCATTTATTTAAGTTTTTGGCTTGGCAACCAGGATTTATGCCAGATCTTAGTTTACAATACAGTTTCTTCATTTTCATATGTCTATGTGTAGAATAGCTGAACTGTAGGTAATCAGCTAGTAACATTCAACGGAGTTCTTGTGACAACTCAAAAGGCCACATTTGACTATACAGTTCACATTTCTCACAAAACACATAACCACTACTCAAAACGATCAATATCCTGCAACTATTGTTCATTTTACTGTAATTTTACACATTTTTAGAAAATAAAACTGCACAGCACAACAACTTCTTTCAGTTCCCGCCAAAAATTCCATTTCTAATTTTGACAATATTTTACGGTTCCTTAAACATCCAGATTTCTAAGAGTTTGTCTTCATACTCCCAGGCTTATAAAAAGTGTCAATTACTTAGTGACCAGTTTCCCTTAAGAGAGCAGCAGCGCATTTGTAGCACCTTTGGTGTTGTAAATGTCCATAGGCGATGGTTACAACTATCCATCAAGTGGGCCGTCTGCCTGTCTGCTGAACTCATGCAATAATAATAAAAAATTATACTATTAAATTTATGAAAAAATACAACCCGAAAATTTCTAATAAGTATATTTTGATTTTATTTAATTAAGGCGAGGTGTTAAAATTTAACCAAACTTGAGTGAAATATTTTACTCAACTCTTACAAAGGCATAAATACTATTAAGTAAATAAAAAAAATAATTCATTAATAATTTTTAATGCAGAGAGTCGTGAAAATGTTACTACAAAATTATTCTTGGCATTAATTAATATACAAAATAATCATTCGTCGTTCGTCATTTATTACGTTTTAAGATTCACTGCACAAGAACATCTGACACGCACAGAGAAAGTATTTTTCTTGTAATTATTGGTTATTACAATATTTGCATCTTTTTATAACGCTTCGGAGGAGGACATCGGAGGATATTGCTTCATCGGGAAGATTTTAGAAAATAATTCGAGGACAATAGAGATCACCAAAAATACCAGGTATTAATTAAGTAGATTCTATAATATTTTTTGCCAGTAATAGCTATGAATCTATAATGTTATACCGGTATTAGCTATTTGTTTTACCGGCCAATTAATCCCGGCTATTACCAGGACCTGAATTTCTAATCTTCAGTGTCCTCAATTGTCAGTACATTAGCTGTCATGTATCTACTTGATAAGGTCTAATACAAGGGACATGCTACGATACTAATTATAAAAAATGTACCAATTGCGTATAAGTTACGTCAATAAGATGTTTTTTTTTAGGATTCACTCTGTAGACTATGCGCAACAGCGTGGTAGGTACCATCCTATGGTATGTTTATGATATTATAGCTATGTATATAATTTGACTTTTCGGCTTACTTAATCAAAATGTTAAGTGGTATGTGTTAGGAACAAAGTTAAAAGCCAGTCACTACTTTAGATCTAGGTATGGTTGACCTTGAGATTCACGGTGGACTCTTTAGACTAGATTGGACAATTCTATACTATATTTTCTTTGTCTCAAATCTCATCAAACTGTTTTTTCCATAAAAATAAACAATAGTTCTGTCTTTCTTGCACCTTGCAAATTTCACATTACGTGGTTCACACATTGCGAAATATCAATGAATGGTTTTGGTATGGTTTTGTAAATGGTTTTAAAACATCTGTCTAAATCCATCTCATATTTTGGGTATGATATAACTAATTTGACATGAATACATCGCAACGCCATTCCGAACACCTGATGATAATATATTTGTATTATGAATTCTACTGATGAGAAATAACAATCGATTTTCTACCTGCTTGCTTCGGACATGTCAGATGAATCTCACCCTGGTGAAGAAAAGAATTTATCCAAAATAACAAACATTGTTACTGTAAAATAAGTCTTGAAATAGTGGTATATGGTTCTTTTTGACACGTAGTGTGGTGTAAAAGTTAATTTTTATTTGTACAAAAATAACCAGTCATCGATGTGAGAGTTCGTTTCCATTTACCAAGTGCAGTGGTATGTTTTGTCGTCGTAATAAATCGGATGTCGGCTTCGATTGAAGCTGAAGCCAATATCATGCGTTTGGAAAGGTTATCTTTGTGATGTTAAATGTCGATGGGTAGTAGTTAGCGAGGAGAGCGTTACTGAGGTCTCATATCTCAACACTGTGAATAAGTTCCATATAGAAATTTGTTTAGTTGTCAGTTATGTATTTGCTATTTTTCTTTCTAATATTAATTTTCAAATATTAAACTATTTAAGAAAAGTTATCATCACATATACATCACATACATATATAATATTAACACAACTGTTTGCCATCAGGTATGCAGAGTCGTTGGATCTCTATTTTCCTTAATCTCTTCAAACCATTTCTTCAAAACCATTCTTCAAATTATCTCTAACTACCACCACTTCTATTTAAAGCATCTGGTGCAGAAAAGATACACTAGCCCCCATAAAACAGCACCCGATAAACATGAACAATTCCAAATCAATAATTCTTCCATTAGAGCATCCGATATATTCTCGAACTTAATATTGTATAGTGAGAACGAACTGCAAGAGGGTCTAGAGGGGTCTTTTAGGTACAGGTGCTTGGTACAAAAAAAGGTTGAAAAGGCCACCAATCCGGGGCAATTAATGGATTACGTATAAAATAAGACGCGTAAATGGGACCATAAAGATGGTAACGTCTTTCGCACCATAGACATTATCTATGGGGTCTGGGTTTCTATTTGAAACGACCGAAGTCGTAGTTTTATTACGTCATATACTGTTACGCTAACTCGAGCGTTTACGACTTTGGTTCTGCGTGTGATCGCAATTCAAATTTGAAGCTGTATTTAGTTTGCTTATTAGGTAGCTTTCACAGTATGTTATTTTCAAGTCAATCTAACAGATGCCTATTAATTTCTCGTAGTTAAATATTGAAGTGAAAACTTCGTTACGTAACGCGTTACGGTCCCAGTCTGTCTGGCTTCTCTTTCTCTCACGCATACGATAGCGGGCGGCAGGCTCCTCCTAACCTACATAAAATAAGTAATAACCTATGCTTTTCTCAAGTTAAACAATTTCAATATTATCAATAATTCAAATTAGATCTTTTCTTGGGCGTCCCGACACGCACAGGTTTTTTTTATAATTCAGAGACTGGGAATATAAATAACACACTGCTAGCCAGTTATATAAAAATATTACTATGTTAATCTTTTGCGTATATGTCATTCTAATGGTCCGAGTAGAAAACCAGCGCTAGTTAACTCAGAGCTATCTTCTGACCTAGGACTTCTTTAGAACTTCTTTTTCTTGTTTTTTTATTTTATTAAAGTACACTATTTTGTACTGTATGATTTATTTTTGTGTTATAGTGCTTTGCTCATAAATGTAAAATTTTAGTATGTCATGTCATTATTATAACTAGTTTTTTTCCTGTTATTGTGTCTTTGTCTTGCTAAGTATGCGATGTTAGCTGCAACTCTATAAATTCTTCGAAAAGTGATTTTGTAACATATTTCTGTAAAAAATATTTTAAAAAGAACAGAAACTTGAGTTAATCAATTTTTAGCTAGACGTGTTGCTGGGGAGTTTCTTGTCGTTTCTTCTCATTAAGAGCAATAACACGTTGTAAAGCGGTGTACATAGACTAGGAAGTTAAATTATTTTTTTACTTATATGTATTAACCTTCAAAAAGTATTCTCCAGTGGAATAATTTTAAATCAAAACCTTTGAATTTGAAGATACGATTTGTCTTTCTCTTTAAAACTTTCACGTAAGTAGGTACGAAAAAGTGTTCATATTTGCATTTTAGTTCTTTCAGTTTAGTCTCCATTATTGAGACAGAAAAATAAATTGCCTACATTTATTCAGACTAGCTATCTATTCCAATAGCGACTACATTATCCCTAGAA
This sequence comes from Dendrolimus punctatus, assembly GCA_012273795.1. Taxonomy (NCBI): domain Eukaryota; kingdom Metazoa; phylum Arthropoda; class Insecta; order Lepidoptera; family Lasiocampidae; genus Dendrolimus; species Dendrolimus punctatus. The sequence goes on along the minus strand of CM022528.1, from coordinate 22,886,161 downwards.
GCTTTTAAACTGGTTATAGCGAACTATATACATAGAAAAGACATGTACAAATGTCAAGCTGTAAATAAGAAGCGTGACCAAAGTGTACCTCGCAGACGTGGAGATATTTCACCGCGATACGTCTGTATCTGTGCATTTCTCTAACAACCAAGATTCTTAAGCTATATTATTAAATCAATGTGCTAGTTCGTTTGTTTAAATAAAAATAACATTTATCTTAGGATACAAACCGAAAAACAATAAAACACTAGAAAACTATAGGTATATTTAAATACCTATAAGTAGATAAGGTCCAGACTTCAACATGCACTTCCTCACAATACCAGCATGACATAAGTATAAGTTTAGTATCTATTATAAGAGATTAAATTAATATAATAAGTTATTCGTAAGATACATACACCTCAACACAAAAATCACTAAATTAATGTCACACACAAGAACCAAAATAAGTAATAAGCGTGTTAAATTCTAAAAATTAAATCTAAAAATTAAGTTCTAAAAAAGGGTACGGAACTCAAGTCCGTAAATGTTAAAAAAGAAAACTATAAGTAGAACCCAAACTGAGCTATTTACTGGCTTTTTAGATTTAAAAAAACGCTGTTTGTTCATAATGGCTTTGTTATTTTATTTAGGTTTATGACTTGGCAGCTAGGTCTTTAAGCCAGATCTTACTTTACAATATAGTTTCTTAATTTTGTTAAGCCTATATGTAGCACAGCTGAACTTTAGGTTATCAGCTGGTGCCATTCAACGGAGTTCTTCTGACAACTGAAAAGGCCACATTTGACTATACAATTTATATTTCTCACAAAACACGTAACTACTACTCAAAAACTATCAATATCCTACAACTATAGTCCATTTTAGAGTAATTTTACACATTTTTAGAAAATTAAACTGCACAGCACAACATCTCCTTTCAGTTCCCGCCAAAAACACCCCATCAGGGCGTTGAGGAACTCTGATCCATAAACAATATTAATTGCTACTATATATTATGTTAAACTGTTAATATATATGTCAGCTACCTCCATCAGGTGATGAGGCAATATATATACGTTTTATCTATGATAAAGCCATTCTGGATGGCTACCAACTTCGATTCTGACGATGCCGCCATAACAACCTTGAGTGGTGTTCCGGTATAATTGGCAAGGTTGCAGCTGCCTTTCGAGGTTGACAGTACACTTGTAACATTTTTTTGTTGTTACTCAAGAAATAAAAAATATCTAAGTTTATTTATTTAAGATTTAAAAATATATATTTATTTGTTATTTTATAAGACAGACAGTTAACAATTTATTATACACCAATACAAGAATGAACTTACAGACTAAAAGTATATTTAATTATGTACAAAGGCCGGTCTTATCTCTAAAACAGCGATCTCTTCCAGACAACCCCAACTATTTCTATTATTACTAAAAAATATTATTAATTTTTATATTATTATTTACCTAAAAATTCCCCATCTAAGAAATATCTGAAACAAAATTTATTACAATTCAGTAATATCTATAGCTGCGAAGAGGCAACAAGTAAATAAAGAAACATTCAACAAAATTCACTTTCATATCTAGTTAAATACTACCAGTTTTTTTTAAATTTATTTATGTATACTAAAAAATTACGTGGTAAATACATATAAGGCACCACTTAAACCTATGAGGTTTGCGTGTGATGCAACACACCCTCACAATTCAAGTAAAAAAAATTAAATATATAAGATTACAAAAAAAGAGAAGAAAGAAAAAAAAATACTTATTTTAACTTATACAACAATAAAAAACAAATAAAACGTTCATATAATTAATACGCTTCACTGCAATTTTGTTTTTCTAAATAATAGTTTTTTAATTTTCTTTTTGTATTTTTCTCATTTAAAGATTCCCTTAATAATATATAATGCCACTATAAGTTATTCCGAATGAAAATTCGATCGAGGCGAACAGAACCGCAAACAAGGTACAGTCTATAATGCCCTGGTATTGAATAAGATAAAGCAAGATTGGACCCGCAGTTATCAATTTATCAGCCGTGTTTCAAACCTCGGTCCTTGCCATCACTTATCTATGGAAGCATTTAAACAGTGGCAAAGATTTATTTCTAACTAATCTCTGCTTTTTCATTTTGTCGACTATGGTTAATTTATTACTGGTCATTTGTTTCGCGTTTTTATCATTGGCAAATTGAACATTTGAAAAGAGTTATAGCGTATACTTATTCATATAGCCGCGAGGTACTTTTAAGATTGTTTTTAGAGTGTATCAAGATTAATTAATTAAATACTTTATTATTCCTTTGAAATTTGGACGGCTGTAGTGTGGGATGGAACTTGTATTAACACTCTACTGCTACTCCGTTAGCTCAGGAACCAAAATGAGTCTTGGCCTACGAGATGCGAACACGCCATCTTTGCGTGTCCTGCAACGAATTCTTGACAATTATCAGCCCGAAGCACACACAGGTCAACTTTCACTCAGTCTTTCCAGTGATATTTTGGACCGGACGCCGACTGACCAGCCATCACAAATATTATTCCTTTACGCTACGCTTCCATCCGTTCTATGTGACTAAGCCGGCGGAGGCAGCAACTACTACCATTTCTCCTATTATTTAGATTGTATAATTATGATTATCTATTCGCTCTAGTGTTGAGTGTCCATTATTTTATGTAATGTAGTAGTAAACTGGAGGGAGGATTCTATTATCATATTGTATTTGTACGCCTCAATGACAAGTAAAATATACTCATAATATACTTAATTGAAATTAATCAAATGTGATATTGTATATGGAACAAAAGAAACTGAAATTTCTCTTGTTCCATATTTTAAGCACAAAACTCGTTAATTTGAGGGTTGTCTTCTAGGGCATGAACATTTTATTACGTTTATAACTTCACACAGTGTACATCACTTAATTAAAAACTCAATGTTAAAAGGTGTAAACATTTATGGAACCATTTGTTAACCAATTTGCTATTACATAAATAAAAGATCCTTCTTGGAAATTTAAAATCACACATTTGGTGATTTTAATAAAGGAGGTTATTATCTCACTATGTGGCCTCAAAATATATTTGGATATTTATAAATACTCATATTAAAAATGACCAGTGTGGTTTACAAATACTTTTCTTTAATAAAATACTAGTTTTTTGAAAGTATAAAAAGGTTAGGGGTTACTTAGACCCCGTTTCGCTGTAAATGTGTTAATATTAACAGCTTGATGTCGCGAAGGATAATGTGAGTAGTAGAGTCCACGCCGTTAAAGAAGTCCCACGAAATAAAAGCGGTAGCTCTGCTATTTGATTGAATTTTGTTCGTAAAAAAGGCAGGAAATAATTTTACAGCTTTAATTATGGAATATTTTGTATTCATTATTCAGTAATTAACTAAATTGATTTACGGATTTGCAAATAATTACTCTGGCAGGATAATTGCGACGATTGCAGCGCCGCGTCTATGGGACTTCTTTTGTGGCGCAGACTCCAGTAGGCGTACGACTCATCAAATTGGCAGGCAAAGAAGCTTGGTCCATACAGCCTTCTCTAATGAATGCCAATCAACGGAGTTCATATGGCAACTCAAAAGGCTACATTTGACTACAATGGTCATATTTATTACAAAAGCAATGATTACTACTCAAAAAATATCAAAATCCTACAATACAACTATTAATAAAACTACGTTTTAACGGTTTTAAGCGCGGTAATTTATTTTATTTAGGTTTATCCGACGTTTCGGCCGCTTTTCAGTTGCCATGGTCACGGAAGACAAAGATGACATTTGTCGAACGTGTATTGTCAAAGTTTTTATTCAGCCTACCGCCAACTTGTTCATTTTAATTATTTAGTTTTAATTTTGTTTATGGATATTATTTACTCTATGGGAGCCTAATCTACCACCGCTTCACAACATGTTGTGGCTTGAAGAGAAGAAGCGGCGCAAGAAACTCTTCAGCAAACATGCCTAGTTCTAAAAATTTTTATATAATATTAAAATGAGTGGAAGGAAAAAATAAAAGAAATTATCAGTCAAGTTGGTTTGTTTCGTTGCACGCAGAAAGAGCTCACAGTGTCTTGAGGTCTGGCAGTTAGTTTTTGCTGGGTTTGGGTCTTAATAGTTTTGATGATTGGATCCCAAACAGGTGGTACCTGCCAACCATCTTCTCTATTGAAATTTGGGTGTTTTTTGATTTCAATAGCCTCACGCATCATTCTTGGTATGAAACGATTCTCTTTCGCGAGGATTTGTGGGTTATCGAATCTGATGTAATGGTTGGGTTTATCCAGCGTGTGTTCACTGATCGCAGACTTCGTAGACCTTGCGTGTTTCATGTCAGCAATGTGTTCTTTTACCCGTGTTTTTATGCTCCTCTTTGTTTGCCCAATGTATGATAAACCACATTCACAATCGAGCTTGTAAACACCTGCACCTGCAAAAGCGGCCGAAACGTCGGATAAACCTAAATAAAATAAATTACCGCGCTTAAAACCGTTAAAACGTAGTTTTATTATGTGTACAAGTCGCGAAAACTTAAGAAAATATTAATACAACTATTGTTCATTTTTAAGTACAGCGTACCTTTCAGTTCGCACTAAAAATGCTTGTTATGAACTAAAGTAAGCTCGAGAGTTTTTTTTAAATTAGAATAGTATTTTTTTATTCAGAAACAATTATTTGACTATAAACGCCCAGATGATAGTCTCGTCGTGTACTTAACTAAACTAAACTTACTACTAACTTACTAAACTTACTAACTTACTAAACTAAACTTTCGAAATATATCAGAAAGTCAGAACCATTTATGCGCAGCCCTATATGAGAGTAGGTTAATGCAATAATTTGTAATATAACCCGGGCCCGCCCGCAACTGCTTTAATTATGTGAGCCTTGATGTGCGGTTTAAATCACGACTATTATGTGGTCGCAGCATTTTACGCGGCAAGGCCTCCGGATTTATCGACTTCACATTTATTTTAGACCTTTTGGTGGGAAGTCATAGGATACAATATTTAGGATGTTATATGGTAATGGGAACGAGGTTTTGTGTTTGTTTTTTTCAACAATACCTAAGTGTCATTCTAAAAAAAAAAAAAAAACAATATCTTTATTTTCAAGAATGTAGTTTGTACAGGTGTTATACAATTGTAGATGCACAGTACATTGTACCACATAGTGGTCTACAAAATGAATTAAAATAAAATATAAGTAAATATTCTAATTTAAAAAAATGTGAGTGAAGCTTTGATAATACACAAGCAATTAATGATAAGAGAAAATATAACAAATAGTTCACTAAAATTTTCCATATAGATAGATAATAACAAAATAATAAAAATGACAATAGCTAAATATATCTCTAGAGCGAAGCCATGTTAAAATGAATAATTCACTATCTTCCGTGGCGGTCCGCCGCGTAATGCAAGTTTGCGAAAGTCCTGCAAAATCCATCCACTGCAGTACTGCCGTTTAGGATAGTGAAAAGGCCTCTTTAGATTGCGTTGTTTGGCATCAGTAAAAGCTACAATTTGCCTGAAGTTTAGTATGTTTCATATATAGTTCATTTTAACAACCCAATTCTTCATTAATGTTGACCTAGATCCAAAAATCGTGAGGAGTCATATTAAAAAAAAAGTAGTCAACTTTTGCACAGCGATAAAGATAAATAGGCCACTGACGAAGCCATTCTGGCGGAAATTTTTCGTATCGTATGACTTTAGTAGATAGGATCTTCCATTCAGAACTCTTTGTAATAACAACCAGAACTTCATTAAGTAAATTAAAACTTTCATTATTATTTCTATACCGTCGATTAAAAGTTGCTCCAAGCCAAGCCCTCGTAATCAAAACCTTTTTACATTATTTGAATCTTATTTCTATAGCGTTAAAAACTATTTTTCTGTGTTTCCGAGTTAATTTTATATTTGTAATACACCTACTAAGTGTGATAGGTCAATCTAGTGACGATAAGTGACCGTTCTTGGAGTATATTTAATTAATGTTCTGTTTATAAGAGAAACTACTGTATATTATTTATTTATTACATACTTTATTGCACTTAGAAATACAACTATATAAACACGTTGACAGCAAACTCCTTGTAATTCTACACACTTCTCCCAACGATGCTCCCATCTCTGTGACTCGTCCAAATGGTACTCGGCGTTTTTCTCTGCAAAATAATTGTTCAAGAAGGTGAAGGTGAAATTGCGTGTACAAAATGTCTGAAAATTTGTTGAGTAACTGTCAACAGATGACCAGCGAAATTCACTAGCTTTTATTTAGGAGTGCTGCTATCTTCACGTTGAGGTCGGAAACTATTCAGACCACCCTAGTATCTGTGAAAGTTTATACAATGAATAATATTCTATTCCATTAATAAACTTAAAAAGCAAAACTTTATCTAAATACGAAATTTGACAAATCGCTAGAGCTATTCTTGAGATAAATGAAAGAAATTTACGTAAAACAATTTGTGTGTAAGAAATGGAAATTAGTTTCTCTTCCATGTTAAATACGAGTATTTTGACGCATGGTTTATATAAATATTTAAATAATGGTATTTTTAAAATTTTATCGGGTAGTGCATATAATTAAATCTAGATTTTAGCGGTCTTAGCGCGGTATTTTATTTCTTTTTATTGTATAATAATTACCATAAAAATGAAATAAAATAATTACGATGAAAAAGTTGGCCGTAGGTTATATGAAACCTTGATACTTGACATTTTTTTCTTCCGTGATAACAGCTACTGAAAAGCGGCCGAAACGTCAGAAGAATAGAAATCAAATAAAATACCATGCTTAAAACCGTTAAATAGGAGTTTTATTAAATGTGTTCTTGTTTAAGGATGAATATTGTATCTTAATTATTTATAATATCCGCTGTTCTAAATACTTTTGATACCTACGATTCATTAGTACCGATATAATTATGCGCTTGCGCAGAAACGCGTTGATGTCTATTGTACTTAAAGTTAACCTTTAATATTTTTTAAGATTCATGCTTTTTGTAAATATTATTTTATATAAATAATAACAGCCCATAATCGTCCCACTGCTGGGCTCGGGCCTACACTGTCCGGGGCTTCACTATTGTGAGAAATGAGAACAAAAAGTACCGGGATATTGGATGAACTGCTACTGGGAATATGGGGACTATGGCGTCTGCCCGTTGCAATGGAACATGGAAAAATAGGCAGACGGTGACTCGCCACTCCCTGCATGGGGCAACATGGGTGTGAGTGGCTAAGGGGTGTAGAGAGGTGGGCTGCAGGTTCACCAAAGCTACTTCTGACGTGATAATAATAATAATTATTATTACGCTATTATTATTATTATATTAGTTAGGATTACACACGTCGATGTTACCTATATATAGTTTACCGTCGTGCCTTATTACCGTGTGAACTTCCCTCTTGTTACCAACACGGGTCCTTCCAAATTCGTAAAGGCACGATTCGGCTCCTCCGTAATACATTTCGGTATAGATGGATGCAAGTCGCGGTGTGTAACAAATTGCTTTGTCGTGCTCACACGGGTGCAATGACCGGCTAATCGAGTCTCCTAGGTACGAATAGAATGGAATAAATATTACCTAGACTCGAAGCTATGGCTTAGGCGTGTTCGAAACATTTCACCGGGTTATACCGTTGTCTATATTAATATACAAACGTGAAAGTGGCTTTGTATGTTTGTTTTTTCCATCTATATTCTATATGGATTTAGGAATTAACTAACCAGCAGTGGCGTAAACTTCATACATCTTGATTCCACATAGCCTACTAACAAAAGGTCGAAACCGCCATGCATTCTTTGACGTTTATGCGTTCTGTTCCAATATTATCAGTAGTCTCTCTATGGGAAATGTAATTCTCTAATCTTCTTATATATAAAATGAATGTTTGTCTTTATGTCCTTTATAAAATCGTAATGATCAAATATATAGTATATTTGATCATGTGATGATTTTTAGCAAAGTTGTTGTGCATGAGTCAAAGAAGGTTTCTGAGTTGGTTCGCAATTGGACCCGGTAGGTGACGCTGCTGTCGGCATATCGATTGAAGCTTTTCCGGGCAGGACGACGTCTGCCGGGACCAGTAATAAATAAATGACTCTGGTGATAATAATAACTTACACTAACAGAACGACAAACTAAATTATACATAAATTACACTACAAACAAAAACTTAGAAATTAAATACTACTATAAACATATTTACAAATAAAAGATGTAGTTTGGACCGCTGTCGGTGGGGAACGTTCCGAAAATGCTGGTCGCATTCTCACGTTTTATAGCAACGCTTATCCGTTGCCCAAAATACAGGCCAGCGTTTTGGTTTTGTGAGACATCTATCAGCCGTTTTGATAGGTCTCGATAAAGGCGATGGGCTTCTGGACCCCGTGGCCATATTTGTTTGTTTATATTTATTTTGCTAGGTAAGAAGAACATATTATGCATTTTGTACCGCAAAATAGGGTAGCTTCTACGGGACAAATTTACGAAATGTAAACGAGTGCAGTCGGGTATAAACTCCTAGCTTCGTTACAAGCGTAATCTAGATCGCTTAATGGCAACACCAGATATTTCCGGCGTGTTATTTTTATGCTTTAAAACCTGTAAATGCGCATTCTTAGCATAGATACTATAATTATAATGTTCTATCTGAAATGAGATCTTGAATATAGTTTAACTTTATTATTCCCCAGTTGTAAAATATTTCAAGTATTTTACAGATTGTTAGGGTAGTGCAAATGTCGACCGGGATATCGACTACGACGTCAAGGCCTTTATCACAGCAGTTTGGGCCAAGTGGCGTGAGGTGACATGTGTCATTTGTGACCCCAAAATGCCGGTTAAATTAAAAAGACAGGTTTTTAAATCTATCGTTAGACCTGTCCTTTTCTATGGCAGTGAAGCGTGGCCTCCACTTGAGCGACACAAGCAAGAACTGCCTGTCACGGAGATGAAAATGCTGCAATGCATGTGTGGAGTCACGGGTTAAGACCGGGTCAGAAACTCCTGCATCCGCGGCAGTCTTCATGTCCGTGACATAGCAGACAAACTGCAAGAGTGTCGCTTACGCTGGTATAGCCACGATTTTACGGAGACCGGCTAATTATGTGGGGAACCAAGGTCAAGCCATGCCGCCTCCGCCAGATCCCGGTCGAAGAGGAAGGCCCAAGAAATATTGTCTTGGCGTTGTGAAGGATGACATGCGTACGAATGGTCTCAAAACGGGGGAAGCTGAAGATCGCGCGAATTGGAGTAGAAAAAGTAAGATAGCGAACCCTGGGCGTAATCGCTCCGAAGGCAACCGGGACTTAACATTCGGATGATAATAATTACTGTATAGGTTATTTACATAGATTGATTGATAGTGTAGCTTGGTTTAGTTTTCTAAAAAGTAGAGGCTGCGAATTTGATTCCAGACAGGGTAATTATGTAAACGCACTTCCTCTGAATCTTGTGTTCGCTTGTGAGTTGTATATGCTGGTCAGGGCAAAACTGATATATTGAGCCATTCGCGGTATCGCCTTAATACGGCTTGCACTGAGACATGCATGGCTTAATCTTTGAGACAAGCATATAACTACTGGCAGGATCAACCAGGGAGCTCTAATTCGACGGATCCGTTTCAGCCGAAACGAAAATTCGCCGATCGATCTCCGCAGATCGATTGCAAACAGCGAACCGCCCGAACAGGGATATGTGTTCACTTTGTGAACTAACAACATATAAATGCAAAAAAGCAAAGAATTTTATGAGATTTAAATTCGGTGATTCTTGTATGTTTATGGGAAGAACTGAATAAAAATTTCAATTAAACTTCAATGTTTTAAAGCCAACATTTCACACAACGCTTTATTTGCTTCAAATTAATCCTTTCCGAGGTTTTGCCGCCGGTGCGGATAAAAAAACGACTGCGATCGGTCATAGAACCAGATCGTTTTATTACCTTAAGTTATAGATGGTATTCAATTTTGAACCTTATATACTACATCCTTGAAATATAAGAAGTTTTAATCGGCTGAAAAAGAATATTGGTTACCAAATTGTATGTGCAGTTGACAAATTTTCAAGATATTCTATTTTCAACTTTAATGACAAAGATATAAGAACCTAGTGTAAGTTTATTGGTTTGTAAATAAATATTTGTATGTGTAACATGTTGGTGCATGAGGTAAGGGGGTGCAAGGCGAGGGGGGCTGGTCGCGTGGGGCGCTTGGAATGCGGTCTTCTGAGATACCCCATGGACTGAGCAATACATAAGTGGTACGTCAGTACATAAGCTTATGTATCTTATTAACGACGTGTTTGTATGTATGATGTAATTCGGGGATGGAAACTCGTTTTTTTCGAACTTTCTTGAAGGATTCTTCGGGATTTAATATAAAAAGCCTTAGAAGTCTCAAGTTGAGCTCTATTGGGTATTATTATATTAAAACCTGTAAATGCGCATTCTTAGCATAGATACTATAATTATAATGTTCTATTTGAAATGAGATCTTGAATATAGTTTAACTTTATTATTCTCCAGTTGACTCACTCACATTCTCAGTTGTTTGACTTTCTTGAAGGACTCTTCAGGATTTAATATAAAAAGCCTTAGAAGTTTCAAGTTGAGCTCTATTGGGTATTATTATATTAAAATATAAGTTAGGTGTTATCGATCACTTGTATGACTTTGTAAAAATTCACATAATCCTTGTAAGGATCCCAAATCTGCAAGCGATTAATAGTTATTCCACTGATCTGCTAACCCTAGTAAAAGATGTAAAGAAATTTAGAAAGAGCACTTTAACAAAAAGATCACTGAGTAAGGGGATTTGGTTCAAAACAATACAGCTCGTTTGATAGTCGTGCTAGCATAATAAGTAGCGCACGCACCCTAAGCTCGAAGGGCGCGGGTTCGAATCCTAGCCGGAACGCAGGAACCTCGTAGGCAGTTTTACGACCTAATATTGTTACAATTATCACTTGCTCACAACGGTGAAGAAAACATTGTGATAAAACCGAGACAACCGTTGTGTCAAAGCTATCTTGTACAAGCGTGGCGGGTATACCGGCTGTTCCCCTATAATGGGAGGCTCTAGCCGAGCAGTGAGACATTTATGCGCTATTATTATTATAATATAATCTAATTTATTAAACCCTCTATAAAAATAAAGAGAAAGAAAATGTTTGGAATTATTGAACTAAAATATTGATTTATTTTTTATTACATGAGTACAGTAGACAGGCAGACGGGCCACTTGATGGAAAGCGGTTGCCATAGCCTATGGGTATTTACAACACCAAAGGTGCTACAAACGCGCTGCTGCTCTCTTATGGGCGACTGGAATCTGGTCACTAATACCCGAAGACAACTCGAGGTTGTTATGGCAACATACCTATCTATAGACAAGGGATGGTAGCCATCCAGTCGGGCAAATGCCCTACCACCTGGCTGTGGGTTGTTTCGTCGCCTCTTACGTAAGAACGCTCGGCCGCTGGAAATTGTATTCTTTCTCCGTTTCTGCATGGATAAAATTAAATTTATAAAAACCGTTAATATAGGAAGAAGACGAGGGAGAACACCATTGTATACAGCAGCGACGTATTGCTGATATTAGACGGATCGAAGAAATTGAATCAATTTGGTTGAAAGGCGCAGTACTGTAAGGTTAAGGTTACCTTTTCATACATTCTTAGGCTCAGATTCCAAAAATATGAAAGTGATTTTAAGTTTTCTTTCTATTATGTTAATGATTTTTATAATTGCATTGTAGGGGTTTATTTTGTATTTATTCAAAATAAACCTCTTGTGCTACAAATGTTTTCATATTATTAATTATTAAAATTCATTTACATGAATCGATAACTTATTTTATTTGTGACCTTATTACTAAGATTTCTCGACTTCCGGTTACAATATAGGATTAATATTATTCATTTTATGTTAAATAATATAACACTTTTTTTAAACTATATAGTTGATATATACTTAGTTACTTAACTACTTAGTTATTACATTCACATCATTATTATTATCAATCAATCTTTATTTGCAAACCATAGGTACATGAATAGGCATACATAATATAAAGTGGAGCGAAGATGTAGTCTACGATGGAGCACGCTTACCTAGGAGGTACCTATTCACACGGGACTTGAAGTCACCCAGGTTATAAGTATCCGGAAAGACAGACTCCGGCAATGCAATCCACTCCTTTGCGTACGATGAAGCTAGATGCAAAGCAGTATTAAATTTAAAAATTTCAATGTCATTATCTTATTTTATTGTATTGTATAAAAACCAGATATATACGAATCAAAACTTCTGCCAATGTTCGGTTATAAATTGATATGAATTCTATGTCATTGCAGCCACTGGAGGCTATAAAATGTATTGGCGCCATCCGATGCTGCGGCCATCGTCGTTTCGGCGGGAGCAGGCGGAGGTCGACGACCCCACCAAACAATCAGACCTGATGCGGTGTTTCAACGCAACTCAATCTGCTTAAATCATGTATGTTATTTTTTAAACACACCAATTATATAATATATGTATACTAAAAATATGTTTTTATATGTGTACAGCGTAAACTCCATGTAACGTCACTCAATTTAATGACAAACCTTAAGCGTCCAAATTACTTGTCTTCTATACAATGATACACTATATATAACATTACATCTACTCTCAATAACGACAACAATTAAGTAATAAAAATAACTTTTTAAGTTGCCAACAAAACTGCACAACTGTACGTTCTTTTATTGCTTTATTATTCTAGCCAATAAATTTAACTGTTGGCATCATGTATGCCAATATTTCTAAGAAAGTCCGAAATACCAAATTTTTAAGTACTTCCTTCATCAGCAAGATGCCTCAATAGCACAATATATGAATAAGTAAAAAAATACAACAAAATTACTGATGCAGCAAAAGTCATCAGACAAAAATGACATACTTATCTTCATTTAACGATAACTCTCTCTAAAGCCATAAAATGCATAGTCCCTTCAGTGTCGTTATATAGAGTTTACACAGTATTTAATTTATAAAGTAGTTTAAGTATGACCCATGAGTGTCTTACAGATCAGAATAATTTATTCCGTGTTCAGTTAAGACGGTGTTCAAGCGTGAAATGGTATGAAATAAATTTGCGCAAGAGCAATGTACACTGATATGCATAATGTGTGATAGTGAGATCGTGACGTCATTGTCGTGAGTCAACGGGGTGCCTGAGACCCCAATCTCGCAACGCGATCACGAATTTCCAACCGCTTTATATGAGCTATAAATTTACGTGTCCAGTGGCCAAGGATTTTGAGATTATACAATCTGCATCATTTTAGGGCTCCCTACCCATTTTAGCAAAAATCTTTAAAATGGTGATGTATTTTTGTTATATCCGTTTGAGGACTATAGACCACGCGAGGGGGATAGGTCACGGACCTCTGTGTGGGATTCGCCAGCTCGGGGTGGCACCTCACTGAAGTGCTACTGCCACGCCGCAGTTGGGATACCCACTAAAGCCCCTGTCCTATCCTCGAACGTCCTTTGTCTTGGCTGTGGGTTAGTTCGCGCAATCACCTCCAGTCCGGACGGACGACAGCCGGCACCTTTAAGGGCTGGGCTCTTTTGCACTCAGCATATTGCTGTGCCGGAATTATAATTAATTATATAAGATATTTAAAAATACTTTCAACGAATGCTGGGTTGATCATCTGAATATTTTAAACGGATCTCCGTTGATTAGTTTTTGACACGAGTTAAATTTTATTAAACGCTTCTTAAAGTTTTCGTGAACAAACTACAAAAACAATGAACTTTCTGCGGAACCGTTTAATATCCGTTGTTGTTGTGCAAAGCGCTGTTGATAATATTGTCAGTAATATTAGTACTACAAACCATAACTACTTGTTATCAAGGGGACTGTCAGTGTGTCTGATATACTTGAGCAAAAATCTATGTATTTTCTATGCATTAGCATAGTATTTTTATCAATCGTTGTATGTTATTTATGACTGAAGAAAAAACGCAGCATTGATTCGTTGTCTATTAAATCAAATATTTTATTCACTTACTTTGAAGAAAAATATTTTATAAGTCCAAATTAAAACGAGTTTTTGTGACAAAAAATTCTACGTAATACAGTAAATGCAGATGATGTTTCGATTGCGCCCATTCATCAAGGACTTATGACTTCGCAGACAAGCGGTTTAAAGATTATTGATAAAGAGCGTTAAACGCGCCGACGTGCAAGTATTAGTAACCAGTACCTTCTGTAAAATGCAGCCTAACTAGTATGTTTTTGCGAGCCGAGGTTCTGGACTGCCCTTGTTGTGTCCAAGCGAGAGTAACTTTGCATATAAAAGCTGTATTAATAAGGGCGATATTGAAGTTATATTCACCGGGCTATGGCGATGTGACAACAATGTTATTAATTTCACACAAAATTTCATAAGAATCGGTCAAGCCGATTCGGAGGAGTTTAACTACCAACATCGCGACACGAGAATTTTATATATTAGATAGAAGATAGATAGATTTTATTTCAGGGTTTTATTTCAAGTATTACTATTAGTTTATAGTAACCGTAACTCGTTACTTATAAAGATATGTATACTTACTTTATTCAAGAACTCTATGCTTCTATTCTTACATCCGCAGTACGGCAAAATAGGGCTTAATCAAAGCCTGTTATCAATCGACTGAAACCTAGTTCCATATTCAAAGTTTGTAATTAACTTTTAAGAAAAACTCTGGTCTGCGTTGAATTTATTTAACAATGTTATACTGTATTACTTGCTATTAATGCTCTCTTTGTATTTATGTCACGCGCGACCTGTGCGAATATCTGCAATTGTAATTTACTAACGTAGCTATTTGGCATTGCTGCCGGCATTTTTAGACATATTGTCCATAACCCACTCAAAATTTTAAATCCACAACAAAAATAAAGAGTAATATGCAATATTTAATATATTATTCTGATATCGTTTTTGGCCCTCGTCTACTGGGTAGAACGCAGAAACTCATCCAACGAGTACAGAACGCTTGTGCACGCTTTTGCTATGACATCCCATTTAGAAGTCATGTGACGCCTTTTATAAACAAATGTTCAATGTTGAAAATGAAACATCGCCGTAAATTGCATCTCGCCTGCCTTCTTTTCGGAGTTATTAAGCATAAAGCTCCTTCATATTTATATAAAAAGCTGGTTTCCTGGTTTTCTTCAAAAAAATCGGCTGGACTGCGGCAATGCGCTATGCAGCTTACGACGCAACGACATGGCACAGTTGCTTTTAGGGGTAGTTTTAGGTATTCTGCCTCCAAATGCTGGAACAATATCCCACCCCCCATAAAAAATATGCAAAGTGTTCAGGGATTTAGAGTTAAATTAAAAAAGTTCTTGTATGCGCACCAAATGTGCCAATCTGATTTCGTTCATCATACAAGTGCTATATAATGGCGCCCATTTGGAGGATGTGATGATGTGTGTGTGTGTGCCTGACTTATCCTGTCTGTGTTGTGTCGTGTGTTTCTTAACATTACTTCTTTTAAGCTCTTATTGTTATAACTATATAAATAATATGTATTTAATATTTTTTACAATTGTTGTGCACATCTTTTTTATATTTTTTTCTTCTGTTTTATACATTTTTTCTATCATTATATTAAAAAAAAAAATTCTTTCACTTTATATTTTATTTGCTGCAGTGTCCGTGTATGTCACTTAAATGGCCCTAGCGGAAGATCAGCGCTGGTTAACTTAACCAGCAACATGCTGAGCAAGGACCAATTTAGAGCTATACTTTTTTTTTTTTATTGCATTGTATCACATTGTACATTTATTTATTTATGCTTGTATATTGTGTTTTCATGTGTTGTAGTTCTGAATAAATGTTTTTTCTTTCTTTCTTTTCTTTTCTTTCTTTCAATAAAAACATACCGACCAAGTTGAGAACCTCCTCCTTTTGGAAGTCGGTTAAAAATACTAAATAATGTTTATGATGCAACATGCTGTATTAAAAAAAAATACAGTTAAACTTGGAATAATTCATAGCAGTAACTATAATAAAACTAAAAGTTAATTTTAAAAATAAATAAACTAAAGTATCTTATAAATAAACGTATACTTACAAAATATCTATATCTATAAATAAAAATCTGTTAATCATTATATTAATAATACGTTAAGCAAAAACTTTATACCCCTCTTTATGGAAACTGCGCGAATGGACAAGTATGAAATTTCGCAGACCTATAGTTTATGTAGAGAAGAAGTGACGTATGCTAATATTTTTTAAAATATAAAATGAAAAAATGATAAAAACGATCAAATAAAAATAGTAAATCTCATGAAAATCCATTCATGCATAGACCATGCTGTCGCATAAAAAAATATAAACATACAAACAAAATTATTAATAAGAAATACAGAATAGATTTAAATGAAAAACATTGATTTTTATCAAATTGTATTGCATTCGGAAGGAATGAATCCGTCGTTAACATACACCTTAATTATGTCGGAAATTAATAGAAATAAGTTGAAGTTAATAGCATGTTAAAACTACACGGAAGCCGGAAACATTATAAGTTGGCATAGTTAAGACCGTATTCCAGACCAGTTATCCTACATGTATTCAAAAATGCATTTTAATTTGGACAGTAGATTGCGCAAGAGTGTCTGTCTTATGGAGTACGAGCAGAAGGTTCTTAGATAAAACGTTTATTTCATAGGCACGTATTCCTCGTTCTCGATCTTTTTAACCGACTTTTTTTATTGCAGGAGTTCAGCAGACAGGCAGACGGCCCACATGATGGAAAGCGGTTACCATCGCCTATGAACATTTGCAACATCAAAGGTGCTACAAATGTGCTGCTGCTCTCTTAAGGGAGACTGGAACCTGGTCACCAATGCCGGAACACAACTCAAGATTGTTATGGTAACATACTTTAGACCAGGGGTGGTAGCCATCCAGTCGGGCAAATGCCCTACCACCTGGCTGTGGGTTGTTTTGTCGCCTCTTATGACAGGCCGCCCGGCCGCAGGAAATTGTATTCTTTCTCTGTTCCTGCACGGATAAAAAAGGAGGAGGTTCTCAACTTGATTGGTTTTTTATTTTTTATGTATGTACACTGATTACTCTGAGATTTATGATTTACCTGATTCTTCTTTAGTTTGATGCAGAATAGTTGACATTTGGTCGTCTAAAAATTTAACATAGTTTGGCCCCGTAGTTTTAATTTTTTTTAGGAATAATTTCAAAATATATCAGTGAAATATATATGAGATACGAGAGCTGTTTTCCTTGAGAAACAAGGTATTGTAAACAAAAGCAGCCAAAGATATTGTGTGCTAATCACATTTCTCTTAAATTTTATATCATTTTTGCTTGTAGCAAAATTAGAAAAAAGTCGACCTGATGGTAAGTGATTGTTTCCGTACCCATAGAATCCTGCATCCCTTAAGGGAGCTAAAACATAGCCTGTATCATTGAGACTTATTTTAGTGATTTATATTTTCTTCGAAAACTTATGGGAGATCCGTAGTAGTTCATTCTTAAGCTTGCTTGCGTAAGGTATTTTTTGTTGCATGAAATTCTTAGATTCATACAGGACATAAAACTTCACATATTTTAAAAGATTTTAAATACTTGCTAGATCCCAAACTCGTTGCCTACTTAGTACCTACTATGTTAACCGCGTTACACAAGCGTACTACAACTAGTTTGTTTTACCTCCTCAAGACATTTCACGTAACTTAATCAAACATCATTACATATCCCAAGAGCTGCGTTTGCGTTATGTATTCACACCGTTTTGTTTAGTCAACGTCTGGTTGAGTTGTAGTATTTTTAAGCAATTTTGAACTCTAATGCATGTTAATAAGGATATTTCCTGAGTATCTGTAGTTTATAAGGTGTTTGAAGGAATGATTGGTTATTATAAATAGTTGCTCAATAATGGGCAGTCAAAGAAATTTGAGATGAACTCATTTTATTCGGATTGCGAGAGATATGAATAGTTTGTATGATTATAGTATTTTCTCAAGTTTTCTGTTTTTTTATTGCGGATTTTCAGCAGACAGGAAAACGGCCCATTTGATGGAAATCAGTTATCATCGCTTATGGACATTTGCAACACTAAAGGTGCTACAAATGCGCTGCTGCTCTCTTAAGGGACATTAGAACCTGGTCACTAATGCCGCATACAACACAAGGTTGTTATGGCGATATACTTTAGACCAGGGGTGGTAGCCATCCAGTCGGAAAAATGCCCTACCACCTGGCTGTGGGTTGTTTTGTCGCCTCTTACGACAGGCCGCCCGGCCGCAGGAAATTGTGTTCTTTCTCAGTTCCTACACGGATAAAGACGGTATATCAAGATTTGCGACTAGTATACATATTTAAACTACGTTTTAACTTAATATTTTCTTAAGTTTTCGCGACTTGTATACATAATGAAACTACGTTTTTTTTTAATAACAATACTACGGACTCGAGGTCCGTACCCTTTTTACAACATGATTACTGATATTGATTTTTTGAGTTTATACACGCTTATTATTATCTTTTGTTATTGTGTGTGACATTGATTTTGTGGTTTTTATGTTGTGTTGTGTACCTTAAGAATAACTTATATATTTTTTCTAATTTTAATACTAAACTTATACTAATATAGAGTGTATCTGTTGAAACTACGTTTTAACGGTTTTAATTTGATATTACTGTTAATTGAATTGAGATGATCTAGAACACACCCTACCATGTTAAGGATTCGGAATTCGGCTTCTACGACCAAATCAACGGTGTGGCCATGGGCTCACCGGTGTCTCCTGTCGTGGCTCACATTTTTATGGAAGACTTCGAGCAGAGGGCACTGGATACTGCTCCGGCTAAACCGAAGATGTATAAAAGGTACGTAGACGATACTTTTATAAATTAAAGTCTCTGCATTTCTAGATCATTAATAATTAAAATGAACAAGTTGGCGGTAGGCTAAATAAAACTTTAACAATACCTGTTGGACAAATGTCACTTTTGTCGTCCGTGACCACGGCCACTGAAAAGCGGCCGAAACGTCGGACAAACCAAAATCTAATAAATTACCGCGCTTAAAACCGTTAAAACGTAGTTTTATTACGTTTTAACTGTTTCGACCATTTTTTAGTTGTTTCACAAAGATATCAAACGTTGGAACAAAAGTCAAATAATCTACCGCTTTTAAAACCGTTAAAACGTAGTTTTACATTGTATAATATCAATCAGGCGACAGTATTCACTTTCCATCAGATGGGCTGTCTGGCTGTTTGCGTGCTTCAGATAATGAAAAATACAAGGATTACCTAAATAAGTAGGTTTTTACTTATTTTTCAAAGAACCTTTCTGTTAATTAAGTTGACGAAGTTTACTTGAATGTTGACTATCATTTTAGAAGAAATGTATAAACTCTTTGCAGCAAAATAATGAAGTTACTTGATTATTGAAAGTTTTCAATAGTAAAGGGATTTACTCAATTTTAATAAGGGCCGATTTTTCAATCGTCAGACAAAAGTTATCAGTCGAATAAATTTTAACCTGACTAATTTCAAGTATAACAATTCCTGTGCGATTCCCGGGACACAAATTACCTCATTATTTTAAACAAGAATGTACGCTATGCTATAGTTTATTGAGAACTGTGTCGGAATAGGTAAATTAATTATTATGCACCCATGTTATTAACAATTACAAACCGCTACTGGGAAAATTCCTGCGGGATTCCCGGGATTAAAAATCACACACTTTATTACATAAAATTTGCTATCGACCAGTGAAAAAATCGCATTGGAAGTCGATTTTCTTTTTCAATCTGGTCATTTTAATAATTCCCAGAAAAATTCCTGGGGGGTTCCCGAGATAAAAAATAGCGCAGATTTTAAGTCTAAGAATTTTCTGTCAATCAGCGAAAACTGCATCAAAACCAGCCTAGTAGTTTTTACGTGAATCCCGAACAAACACACAAGAAATCTAAAAAAGAAATGCATCGTGTTCTCCGTCGTTTACATGGTGTATTCCACTTGTATTTTTTAAAATAGTTTCAATGTACAGACTTACAATTTTATAATATTAAAGATATATTTACAGCATAATTAGGATTGGTCTAACACTGCAAATTATAGCAACAAAAAATAACCATAAGCTTCTTGACATGGCTTGACTGTATTGATGTTGGTAGAGCGCTAGTATACTCCTGTGCTCGTCGTAATTTATGATACATTGTAGGATCATGTCCCGAGCTCTAGCTGGGGTATCTAGAATGAGACATGAACATTTATTGGTGGCGAAAGCTTTCCTGATTACAAGACATAATTTATGTCTTGTAGATTGCGAGTAGGCTATGTTGTGTAACAACGACTAATGAACATTGCACTTACGTTCTGTACTAGCCTGTGATTAATACTTGTAAATATAATGAGGTAATACGCTAGTAGAATAATTTATTATTATTATTTTTGGAAAGAAGGAAAGAAAAGTGTGTTTTAGAACAAGATTTTTTAAATCCTCAGTTCAGCACACAGGACGTCGACGTGATGGAAAGCAGTAGACCATCGTATACAGACAAATTGTATCAACAAAAGTGCTACAGGTTCCGGGTCAGGACAGGACCAACCAGATTGGTAACGCATTAGTAGCAACCGTTGGTGTTGCATCCATAGGTGACGGTAATCATTTTCATTTATGCGCTGTTTGCTGTACTCACATGACATATGATAAACTTTTATTTATTATTTGAGATATAAAGTGAATTTTATGTGGTTATAAAAAATAAACCACCAAGGTTAAGCTTAGCCTTCTAACCTATGATAAAAATCAGATCTGTTCATAATAAATAAAAGGTATTTCATAACTATACCACACCCAAAATGTCAGTCATAGGACTGTAAGTCAGAAGTGAATACTTTATATCTAAGCGTGACGGTCACGCGAGTTCATATCTTTTTCCCCATCCCAAAAGTGTTCATGGTACCTAAAGAAGTTTCCACTTCAAAAATGCTATTCTGACTGTCAGGTTCTAATTAAAATAAAAAAACTAGTATTTATCTTCGTAAAGAGAGGAACGATTTCAAAATTAACGTAATATTTTAAAAGTAACGGCTTTTTTCCATCCCTCCCAATTACAGAGCGATCTCGTCGCATTACTGGTACAAGCACGATTTCCGTCATGTCATTATTTAAAACCCGATTTTACTTTCCAACACGAGCGGCTCACTCTTTTCCTGGGCTTAATAACGCCAGTACAGGACCGCACTCAGGAGGAACTTTTAAGAACTGCGGCCTTAAAACGGTACTTTTAAAAGAATCGCATTGTGCAATTGACATGGGTAGATTACTGGTAGGTAGTGAAGCGTCAATTCAAGACTCGAGCCGATGGGAATCTTGTACATAAAAATAAGAAATTAGTTCAGAGTATCATGAGTTGCGGCGTTAGTCCACGGCTCGAGGTAACCGGATTTTATATTTGCAAATGGGAGTCCTTACATGCTTCACATGTAATTAATGTTCGCGTTTGTTTTAGAAGGCGTTCGATGCTTTGTTTACAATTTTGAAATTGTTAATTATTATGTTTCTATATATAACCAAAAAGATTAGTTGTTACAGTACAATACATTGTATAAAATATTGTTCTATGTTATTATGAAACTTGTCATATTTTATAAGAATTTGCTTAAATTGGTTTTTTAACTCACAGTCCTGTTAATAGCCGGTCAATAGAGAAATTTTGAAAATTTCCTTCTTATCCGTGCAGGAGCGGAGTAAGAATACAATTACCTGCGGCCGGGCGGCCTGTCGTAAGAGGCGACAAAACAACCCACAGCCAGGTGGTAGGGCATTTGCCCGATTGGATGGCTGCCACTCCTGGTCTCCAGTATGTCGCCATAACAAGCTTGATTTGTGTTCCGGTATTAGTGACTAGGTTCCAGTCTCCCTTAAGAGAGCAGCAACGCATTTGTAGCACCTTTGGTGTTGCAAATGTCCATAGCCGATAGTAACCGCTTCCCATTAAATGGGCTGTCTGCCTGTCTGCTGAACTAATGCAATAAAAAAACAATTGATGGGACTTGGGTGATGTATAGTTGTGTAAAAAGTAACAACAAATTTAAAATAAATGTTTAAAACAAAGGTGAACCATGGTAATAGGATATTGACAAGTTTGAATAAAGGATTGAGTGGTGCTGAAAATTTAAAATATTTAGTGTAATGTACCTTTTCAAGCTTGCACAAAATTCTCGACCTAAGCAAATGGTCGTTATTATAGTAAATTGAAAATAAACAGTCTGAGTGCATATCTGTGTGTCTTGGTGCCCAGCGCCCAGAAAACCGGCCGGACGACCCGTCATTCGGGTTAATTGATGACTGGCGCGATCGGCCGCGAGACCGCTCGGGACTCGCCAACCGATAGATTCAATTCAAACTTTGTAATGTCATTTTGTGGTTATGGTTTTATGCACACATAATTATCGATAGTGTACCTTGAACAACAGTGTAAACTCCAAGTAACGTCACTGGATTTAACGGTAAACTATTTTAAGCGTCAAAATCACTTGGTTTTGGTTGGTTTATCTTTTCTTCCATACTATAGTATACTCTATATAGCATTACACGCACTCTCGATAACGTAACAATTTAGTAATAAAAAGTACCTTTTAAGTTGCCAAAATTATTAAAATTGTGCAGCTGGGTACGCTTTTTATCGCTTTACTATCCTAGCTCGTAATAAACTCGACTGGTATCATCATCCATACCGAAATTTCTAAGTACTTCCTTTACCACCAAGATACCTCAATATAGCAAGATTAGATAAAACAAGTAAAAAAATACAACAAAATTACTGGTGCAGCAATAGACGTCAGACAAAAATAACAGATCTCTCCGTTTAAAGATAACTCTCTATGACGCCTTAAAATGTCCTTTCAGTGTCGTTGTAAAGAGTTTACACTGTATTGTCATTGTTTTTTGCTGTTTATAATTTGTTCTTTTTATAAAAACTTCTAGATTTTCTCTGACGCTACGCTGCGGGTCAAACCCTAGGAAGAAACTAAGTAATTAAAGATAATAGATTGAGAGGCAGAAGACTAAGTTGGTATGGGCATATAACGAGGAGGGATGACAAAAAGAATGTTAAATTACAAGATGGATGGTTACAGATGTAAGGGTAGACCAAAAAAGATGGATGGATTGTATGAAGGATGATATGATGATTTGTGGTGTGATAGAAGATGTATGTCAGAATAGAGTGTGGACGGAAAAGACATATTGTGCCGACCCCAATTAATTGGCATATGGTGATAGAAGAAAAAAAGATATATCGGTGTTGGAGCTGTCGATAAGATTGGGCATCTGTGTGTATCATCAAAAATGTTCAATCTCATAAACGTGGCTAATTATTAGACGCCGATATTTTGTGAGAGCATGCTATCACGTCGATCAAGCGGGCTCTAAAACAGTAATCAAGATGCCACGCAAGAAGATGGTGTGTCCATAGACATTAGCCTTTCGAAGAAGACGGACGACAAAGGAATGCCCTTTGAGAACTGGCCTTCAGTTACTTGAAAACACGGATATAGCCCGCCCAACTTGTCTGTGAAATGGCAAAAAATGCGACTACAGCCACCATGTTGACGTTTAATACGAGTTAGGCTGCTACCTCGAAAAAGTTATTTATTCGTTAACGGCATTATTTTGAACGCTTTGAATTTTGGTCAATAATTACGGCGATTGAGCCATAAGCTCTCGTCAGTGGTGCGTTATCCTATTCAATGGGGTAACCAACATAGAGGCATCACTCAACTTATATATTAGCCCTACCATGTTTTTAAGAAAATAAATAAATAAATCGATTGATTTTCAGTAGGTACCTTCCTTTTGCCGTTATATCAAAACAGTACGTGTTCAGCCGTTATTTATTTACATTATGGGTGATGATGAATCACACTAAAAGGCGAGCCCAAACCTTTCGACTTATAGAATATAAGCAATCGTGGCAGAGATTACTGTAATGGCAACAGCCACGCAACAGAGTCGTTAAGCCAGACAACTCTTGGCCGAACAAACGAGACCCATTTCGAGCCCTTATTTCAATTACGAGGGCATTCAGAGTCAGCTTTCTAGCTATTTGTCTAGTAATGTTTACTTATCGGCTGTTAGTTAGAATGTTAACGTTTTGCAGCGTTTTAATGGGCTTGGGAATTATTATACACCTTGCTGCTGTTAAAGTCCCATTAAAGTATATATTTAAAATTATAGCCCACTAGATGGTTCAGGAGAAAAATGGCTACAAGTAATAAGGCTTTTCATCCATGCAGGAATGGAGGAAGAATAACCCTCAACTAGGTGGTAGGGCTCTTGCTCGACTGGATTGCTACCACCCCTGGTCTAGAGTATGCCGGCATAACAACTTTGAATTCTGTACCGGCGTCAGTAGCCAGGTTCCAGTTTCACCTTCGCAGTAAATTGGCAGCACCTTTGTTGTTGCTAATGCCCATACGAGATGGTAACCACTTTCCATCAAATTTGGACCGTCTGCCTTTCTGCTGTACTTAAGCAATAAAAATAAAATAAAAAGTATGCCGATGGATATATATAACATTTTTATGGAAATTCTGTAAATTACATATTTATGTTATTTGTTATAAATCATATTCTCTATTCTATTTATCCATATAGGACAAGTGAAAATATCGTTAATTTTACTTATCCATATCAGTACAGGAATATAAATATGAAAGTGTATTATTTAGATATTCATAATTAAATCCTTATTTATAACTTAAAATAAAGAAGCGATTATGATGAAATTCTGTATATACAAATACATATAGAAAGATATGAATTTTTTGTTGATGGAGATGATTATAGGTTATTTTTATGTCGAAAAATAAGTAATTTGTGTGAAATTGAACGAACGAATTTTATGCACGCTTAAATACTCACACATTTTTTGTATTGCCTACCTACTTCAGGTAGACGGCCCACCTGATGGAAAGTGGCTACCATCGCCTGTAGACGTTTGCACACCAGAGGTTGCAACGCATTGATGACCCCTAAGAAATTTTATAATGCCCTTCTTAAAAAACACCTTATCATCACGCAAGGGGAAAACCGGGGCGAGAAGTTCTCTCTAGGTCCTCATTGTACGCGGAATAAATGTTCTACACATGCATACAAAACACACACAAGCGTAGTTTCAACCGTCAAAGCACTTTAGATTACTTAATATGGGAAGGGAAATGTTCAACTTAACCTAGTTTGCATATTATAAGAGATATTTTCCCTGGCTATGAAGAGACACATTAAAAGTAATTGTATTTCAGATCGAGTATGTTAACATGTATTGGGAACGCAAAGGCAGCTTAGATGAAACGGAATGCTACGCAAGCAAAATTCAACTTTATCGAGATCAGCATTAAAGTAGATATTTCATTTTGGAAAAATAGCAGTTAAGAACTCCAGTGAATGCATGTATTTAATAAGGGCTGTACATAAATGTTGCTTTATCTGAACTAGAGTATCATAATATTGTATCTATGTTTTTTATATATTTAAAAAGAATAATAGTAATCTATATATTAATACGTGAAGCAAAACCTCAGCAAAAACTTTGTATCCCTTTTACGAAAATTGCGCGGTCGGAGGAGTATAAAATTTCGCACACTTATCCCTATTTTAATATTATAAATGCGAAAGTAACTCTGTCTGTCTGTCTGTCTGTCTGTTCCGTTTTCACGTAAAAACTACTGGACCGATTTGGCTGAAACTCAGTATATATATATTTTCGATACCGAGGATGAACATAGGATACTTTTTATCCCGAAAAATGGGATAGTTTCCGGGATAACATGATATTTGTCTGTTTGTTTGTTATGCTTTTACGGAATAACTACTGGACCGATTTGGCTGAAATTCGGTACGTATGTAAATTAAATACTGAGGATAGACAAGGGGTAATTTTCATTTTGGCCTATTTGGTCATTTTGGCCTATTTGGTCATTTTGGCCTATTTGGTCATTTTGGCCTTTTTGATCATTTTGACCTTTTTGGTCATTTTGGCCTATTTGGTAATTTTGGCCTATTTGGTAATTTTGGCCTATTTGGTAATTTTGGCCTTTTTGGCCTATTTGGTTATTTTGGCCTATTTGGTCATTTTGGCCTATTTGGTCATTTTTCCGTTTTGGTCATTTTGACCATTTTGATTATTTTGGCCTGTTTGGTCATTTTGGCCTATTTGGTCATTTTGGCCTATTTGGTAATTTTGGCCTTTTTGGCCTATTTGGTTATTTTGGCCTATTTGGTCATTTTGGCCTATTTGGTCATTTTTCCGTTTTGGTCATTTTGACCATTTTGATTATTTTGGCCTTTTTGGTCGTTTTTGCCTATTCCGTCATTTTAGCCATGTCGGTCACTGTGGTCTTTTGATCATTTAGACCATTTTGGCCTTTTTGTCAAGTTTTGTAATTTATTTTGTTGACAGATAGACGGGGGATGGTATATATAATTAACGATATAAAATGAAGTGAATCTTCTGTGCGCAAATACATAAAAATGTAATATAATATAACCTGTAGCACGTGCTCTATAAACAAGAGACACGCACTAGAGGTTAACCCACGGCGCAGCCGCGGGGTAAACTCTAGTAATTTATATAGAGGAGTGCAGAATACTTATAATAAAATAAATAAAGAACAGTACACACAATATCATGAATTTTGACATACACATATACGGTTTGTGTTATTTATTTCTTATAACATAAATGTAAATACTAGTAAAGTTTCATGCAGACAGCGGCTTTGAAGAAATAAGGGCAGATACATAGGACATAGAGATTAAAATCAACGCATAACGCATACCGTGTTTATAAAATATTTTTTTATTTTATTTATTATATTGAAATATGAAAGGTATTCCTGATTTCTGAGTTAGATACACGTTAAGACTGTTTCGGAAGTAAGAAGCTAGTTAAAGAAGCAGAAACAAATAAAGTTCCAACGGGTTGCCGGCCTCTATGACATTTTATAAAGCCCTTCTTAAACAACTCTATGTTATAGCGCAGATGGAAAACCTCGCGGGAAGTTCAAACATTATAGAAAGAAGAACAAACCTTATATAGAACCGTTGCGTAGTTGAGTGTGGCAGCTCAACAAAATGAGGGTGAACATTTTAACAAGTGGGTACAACAACTTTCAACTGTAAAGCAGTATTAAAATTATATAAGTAAAGAATCTTTAGTAGATAATACCACAAAAAAAACAGTTCAGACAGCCCTATTGGAGCGCCATTATTAAACAACACACACTATCTACAAGCGAGAATGTCCTGAAGTTGCATTTATAAATTAGTGTTTATTGTACTGCAATAAATGTTCCGCAATGGCTTATGTACGAACATTTTACCATATTGAGTATGTTTAGGAAACAGAAAGCGTTTTAAAGTTTGTGTATGATACTGTCACCGCAGTCTCGCCGCCAAACTATTGTTACAATTTGTGCCACCTGCATATCTGTAAACAAAGCACATTTATTTCCCGTCAGCGTTTGAGCCAACAACATTAAAACTCTTTTACGACTGTCTTTTTTGTTTACTTTGTGTTTGAATTTTGCAATTGGAAAAACAGCCAATTGTGTATTGTATCTTTATGGTAGTCATTAGCCAGGTGTGATTCTTGGAAATTCAGTCGACGCGGTCGAGCAGACATATTGTATTTATACAGTATAAAGCAAGGCCCCATGGAAAGGATGAGCAGTCTAGCGATAGCCACAAGCGAAGCAAGACGTTAGTGGCATTACGTTTGGACTGGTTGTGTACAATTATATTTGTACATATGTTATACGTGTTTGTATAGTTTTGATAAATTCTATAATAATTCCGATGGCATTTTAATTCGAGTCCTGTAACTCGTAACACTATGTGTACCTTGGCTTTTCCTTATAAGTAAAATTTTCGGATCAAATAGTTAAATCATGTCATGTTTAAAAGTTCAGGAAGAAGATCTCGTCATGCTAGCCTCAACAAAAACCTTCCGCTGAGCTCTTGTCAGCGTCGACATTCTAGAACCGAATGGCCTGATGCGTGACGATGACAAGAGACCGGATGGAATGTCACTCGTCCCTCGGAAGATAGGGCGGCTGCTAGTGTGGAATGCGACCTGTGCTGACACACTGGCCCGTCACATCTCCCTATGACCGAGTTACAACAACGCTGTCGATTCCGCTGAAGACGTCAAACGGCACAAATATGGAGCCTTAGGAAGGGGTTACATATTTGTGCCGTTTGGGGTTGAAACATTAGGCCCGTGGGATCCGTCGGCAAAGAGTTTGTTTAAAAACATATGTAAGAAACTCTTTGACACTACCCGTGATCAGAAGGCTGGGTCATATTTTGCACAACAAATAAGTATTGCTATACAGCGTGGTAAAGCAGCCAGCCTTCTGGGCTCGCTCCCCGCTGGCAGTGATCTGCTACATAATACATTTTAGTTTCAATGTCTCTGTTTTTTTATTACAATCACTTAATACACATCACTTAAAGCACAATGACAAGTAGACTAGTGGAAGGCTATTATTTTTTGACATTTATCAGTATTTTTGTTAAATTTGTGTTTTTTTTTAAATTTATTTATTATTATCTAATTATACTTAGAACTTATATTTATTTCTTGCATTCTTACATCTGTAACATGATTTGGTTTAGTTTGTTGCTCTCTCTATTTATTTTATTGCTTACTATGCATCTTGATATATACTTCTTATGCTATAATTTACTGCTATTGCTGCTGTATATTTTACAGAGTTCAGAAGATATAAATTTGTAAAGTCCCACACGAACGAAACAACGGGCATAGCTAATAAATATATTTCTTAAAGAATAAACAAAATTATTTAAATTAGATCTTTAAATAAACTTATGTGAGTCATCTAGCTGCTCCGGCATTTTACCGACCCAGACTAAAAACCTGTAGGTGCGCCGCCACCCGCATTCTTAAGAAACTCTTGTAAAGTATAAAGATCTCAAGTATTTTTTAGGTTATCGTGATTGTTAAACACAATTAAAACAATAATTTAACAGTTGTGAAGAGGGCTTTTATTTGAATTTTTTATTTTACCTTATGCTTTTTTGCTTTGAACTCAAAATAAGCGTAGTGAGATTAAAAACTATAGGTAAATTCTAAATATACTAAGAGCACGAGAGGTTTATGGTTATTGAATACCTCTATTTAGGCCGTGTCCTCATTACACGAATAGTAGCGGCTAACAATTTGCTTCCAGTTTGCATCTCTATATTTTTGGAATGAAGTGTCTATACAACGAGATAGTTTGCCGCATTTTGCTTGATGACTCATTCAGTGAGCGCGCGATTAGCAGCGAACGAAACCCGCGGTCAGCGTAGAAGTTCGTTCACTATGCTGGAGCACTGCGCGGCGTTATATACTAACCGTTTATATTTCCTCTCAGTTTACAAACGCTTCGCGGCTAATACGCTAGAGTTCGCTCCTAACTCGATATTGAGTTAGCGACCGATACGCCGCTCAGAGTCAGTGAGCGAACATCAGCGGCTCACACTTCATCTATTGGGGACACGGCTCTACTACTCGCAAAGTATAATCATTTGGCTAGAAATAGACGGTGAAAAAAGATCCTCTATATAATAGCTGCTACTTGCTTGCATTCATCTTTTAGTTTCTGCATGAAATAACAACGGAAATGTAGCATTGAAACACGTATTACTTATCTATGAGCCTATTTATGAATTTTCATATTTTTAAATTGAAGTCTTGAGGTTGACCAAACAAATTATTATCTCGTACGTCACCCCTTTTAAGATTATTTTTTGAGGTAAAAAATAGTCTATGTCCTACTGCAGCATACAGTCTATATTTTTGTCAAATTTCTTTAAGATCCGTTTAGCCGTGAATTATAATACCATGTAATCAGTTTTATCCGTGTAGGGACGGAGAAAGATTGTGATAAGGCAGCTGCCTGGCTACTACCCTAACTCTAAACTATACCCCTATAACGAACTTTAGTTGTGGTCTGGTATCAATGGTTAGGTTTCAGTATCCCACTTCGAGTCGGACAGCACGATAGGTGTTGCAAATATCTATAGGCGACGTTAACCGCTTACCATCAGACGGAACGTCAGCCTGTCTGCTGTAACTACAGCAATTAAATAGTAAAAAAAATGTACCAAATTGTGAAATTATATTACAATATTCTTAAGGATACACTTCGGTGAGTTCGCCACGGAACTGCATGAATTAATTTCTCCCTCACCATTTTACCACCGGACTAGCAGACGTAAGCGCTCACGATATATGGTGGAAATATCAAAAAAGCGGACGAAACGCTATGCTTCCACTTTTATCATACGTAACGTAACGTACGCTGAAGAGTGGAACACGTTACCGTCGTCTGTTTTTCCTGAAAAATTCAATCTAGGTATCTTCAAGTATCGCATGAACAGGCATCATCTAAGTAAGCGTGCTCTACCTTAGACTGCATTTCCATACCAGGCCCTATGTCAGTCAAACGCGAATCTATCCAATATAAAAAAATAAGACCGAAACGAAACTAACACGGAGATTTCCATCGTAGGTTTCTCGTCAATAATTATATTTAGAGGTTGCACCTTCAAAACAATTTTGCTCGGAATTTTATACAAGTTTCTTGTAACACGATATAATATGATTTATTTGTCTGTCACGTCCTTGGGCGTAGACATTCAAGACTTGCCATGTTTCATGATAAATGTATCTGTGATAAATGAACTTCCAAGGATGACTATTAATTATAGCTGAGCATTGTGTCGACACCTTTATTATGAACTGCTGAATTAGTATTTGTTATTATTATCGCGCTTAAGGTTTGAAGACATAATACCGATGACATTTTGTTTTCAAAATCCATATATTTTTAGTAGTCAGTCCAATGCACACGTCATACGGGCCTTTACCGCCATTTTGTTTTAAGACTAAGTTTTAGTTAGATTAGACCCCACTGACTCAAAACCTCTCTCTCTCTTTTCTGTCACCATGTCTCAATTAATTGGGTTCGGCATAATATGACTTTTCCTTCCATAATGCTCTGTTCTGGC
Source organism: Dendrolimus punctatus (assembly GCA_012273795.1). Classification (NCBI taxonomy): domain Eukaryota; kingdom Metazoa; phylum Arthropoda; class Insecta; order Lepidoptera; family Lasiocampidae; genus Dendrolimus; species Dendrolimus punctatus. Next base: position 22,855,018 of record CM022528.1, on the reverse strand, counting down.
ATACATCTTCTGTCACACCACAAATCATCATATCACCTTTCACACAACCCATTCACCTTTTTTTTGTTCTACCCTTACATTTGTACGGATCCATCTTGTAGTTTAAAAGTTCTGTTAAATCATGAATCTCTTGCTCATATTTAAATTTATAATACTTTTTGAAGTTATACTTCTTTAGGCGCGATGAGAGTAAATTTTTACTATGCGCACGCACACCGTCACACGAAAAAGCTACACCATGAAGTTAGCTATAGTCAACATTTTAGTTTTTTAGAATGGCCGAGTGTAGGACAGTGGTTGATCAACAACTAGTTGAGTAGCACCACGAAATTACACACTGCGAAAATTAAACAAGATGAATAACCAAACCCCTTAGAAGCGCATTTGATCAATACATTACATGGTCTCACTTTAATACTATAGAGATAATGAGACGAAAGATATAATTCTAATTTTCACCATGCGTACGTGGCGCCATTTGCAAATGCGAGCCATTTTCATATTAGAAACGTCTAAGATTGTTGCTACTTTCCGACTGATATTTATGTCTGTTTCATTACAAATTCTACTGTTTTCCCGCTAAGTGTTGAAAAATGTTGTATGACGCATGTGCGGTTGGTTTTTGCAAATTTTTGAGTATAGTAAACCCTCGACGTAGTCTCAGGTTAATTCGTCTATTCGTTTGTAAAAACCACTTACCGCACTGGTATAAATAACTGTTGCTTGTCAATACAAATTTATAAAAAAAGCTTAGTACAGCTTTTAAAGGCGTAAAAGTCACAATTGGCTTAATGCGTCGAGAAAATGTGTTTTATTCAGTTGGATTGATGTATTTTTTACGGCATGAAGAGCAAATGGAAATCGAAAAAAGCATTTCAATTAATATTTAAGAAAGATATCAAACAACAAAGCCATTATTATGTTTTAGATAGTATTTAAATTGGATACGTGACGTAATTTCCAAGAATGCAAAACAATATGCCTATAAGTAAATAATTTTCTTTAATGCTCTATAATTTTCATACTACAAAATCTCAAATTGTATGAAACGTTTACCTTATAAGTAATAACTGCCGTTGTCATGTTTTTTCTTTAACAAGGAATGCATGTATAATTGTATATCCTTAGTATTATGCAATGAATTGTTGGTAAACTAAATAAATAAATAAAAGACCAGGCCTTACAATACTTTGTTGTTATCTTGTTTTAAAAATATAATTGAAACATATTCCTGTTTAAATAATGATTTATAATATGTTTTGTAAGATAATACGATCTTTATATAATATAATATAATAATATTTTTGTTTAAGAAGATCTTTCTCTAGACGAAGGGACGTGAATATCCAAAACGATAGGTTTTTCGTTTAAATTCGTATAATTAGTACAATAATCGTTATGCTGTTACAAATTTGAACGAATGTAATGAAGTGGTATAATGACATAAAAAGTTAAGAAAGTGTTGTTTTATCTGTCAATGTCAATGTGACTTACGTGTGTTTAATCTCTAGATGTCGTCGTTGTCAATGGCAATTGTTCAAAACGCCAAAGGTATTGGAGCTGAAACTAAAATACGTTTATTGCCTGAATAATTGTCAAACTGCATCCTAATGTAAAAATATTTCGACGTTTGCTTGTACATACTGCATGGCCTTAGAAATGAACAAATTATTATGACATTTCTTATAAACTTGTATGCATTTAAGATGTTGGGGTGTACATACAATATATTTTGTTGAATAAAAATTGGACACTTCGTGGTTTATAAATTCGAAATGTACATAGACAAAAACCACTAACGATATGCCGTTTGACATTCCTCATTCCTCATACAGGTCTTGTTTATTTTTTCAAATCAGCCGATTCGATTGTTGACAAGAGTAATAGTTTTTTCCAAAATCTAACGATACCACTTTAGTTTTCGTTAAAATTGGCCTCGAGATTTTGACTTTGAATATGTTTCATTATTTAGCATAGTTTAGGAGTTGGCCCATTTGAAAAATTCACCTGTATTATTTACTGGTAATACACCCCTGCATGTATATTTACTTTCCATATACATAATACATATGCGAAATGTTTTTGATTTATTTTCCCACCTGTACGGCTTTTATACCCGTATTTCTGGATAAAACGACGGCTTCATATTATTGCGTCTCTGGTATATAAATTAACTTAATTAATTTATGGATATCTGTCGGGCATAATTCAGCTATGTTCTAAAGCTGGGCTGTCCCATTTCACTTAATAAATATTATTTGCCCGGCATGCTCAGGAAATTGAAAATATATCTGATTGCGAAACGTAAATATGACTGTAAAATATTGCATAATGGATTCTAAAAATATATTTGAATGAATTTGAAATATCTTTATAGACATATAAAATTCTTCGGTCCCTGTGTATGTCACTGTAGGAGAGAATCGCGTACGGCTGTATAAGTCAATTAAAGTGTTTAGTTGGAAAAACACTGGTGTTTTCTTCCAATTCTGAGTTCGTACGCATATACGTTATTAGTATATAAATGAGGAAACCATTTTTTTGTTATCTTTTGCATGACTAAATATCTGGAAAAATCTTAGTGAAATATGGTAAGGAAGTAGATTGTTTCCCGGGGAAGGGTGGTGGCATCGAGGATTGGGGAGAAAAAAAACTATGTTCAAGGTGATGAAATAATAGATTGAAAATGTCAGTCGAGCAAATCGTGTACATTTTCATTAGCAATTCAAAAATGTTACAAGTTTTTTTAATGAGCTCATAAACTTGTTTAATAATTTACACTGGTCGGCAAAAAAAAATATGAAAATTCACTCCTTGTAACTATTGTAATTTTTTTTTATAATTTCGACACTTATGAATATAAATATAGCATTAAAACCTTTGTACCACGTAATTTTTTTTGTAATTGATATTTTAAATTAAGCGCTTTTTTTGCTTTACATACAAAACGCACATTGAATTATTATGACAATAGCTCATTTAATTCCTTCGAAAACATTTAAAATCGTTAAAATTATATGTCTAATTAATTAATAAACTCATTCCAGTTAGTGGTTTTCTCCAATTTTATGTATTCTATTGTAATTTTGTGGCGAATGGAGTAACATATAATTCTGAGCATTTACCATTCGTATCGTTTCTCTATATATGCCAAAAGGGTAATAAAATGTGTTTCTACAGACGCAGGTGTGAATTTGTCTTTTGTCGGCATTCAGGTCGTAACAATATTATATTGCTTAAAGATTTGTGGAAAAGAAAATTAAATCTACTGACATGATAAGAAAAAAGTTTTACACAAAAAATATTCAGTTAGGAGCAAAATATGAAAAACAAATATACGTGATAGCAAGAAAATAAAACCAGATCCAAATTCAGCGTGTCAAATTCTATATATTTATAGAATTTTTATTTAAAGGAGGTTTTGGTTGCCGACCAGTGTTATTAATAAGAGCGCCAAAATTTACCCTTGTTTATATTTAAAAAAGTACATATGTCTGAAATGAGATCACAGAAAAGGCGTTGCAGAAATCTCGTCCTTGATAATGCTGAAGGCTTATGGCCATGTTTGATAATAATTTGTGACCGCGCCCGCGGATTAACGTGAACAGGCACTTGACTCTAGACCACATATGTAGGCGGTCGTATACATCTTTGTGTAATGTAAGGCTTAATGTTATTGTTAACATCTCAACTGGATCTTATGATCATCCATTAAAAGTTATCTTAAGCAATATATCTTTTAGACATTATTTAATGAATGATTTCTAAGAAACTTATACGTGAACATGAATATTTCTAAGAAGGGTTTATATTGTATGGTTACTGTAATTACGAGTAAATGGCCTTATAATGCGTAGTTCAATCTCGCTTAAGCACCAACGGATAGTTTGAGGTGAGTTGAATCGATTAATTCTTGCAAAATTGCGTTTTACTGCAACTTAATAGTTTATAAAATTTTCGTTGTTCATCATTATCATGTAATTTAAGTTCTAGTTGGGGAAAGAGTAATGGTCAGCAGTTTCTGAGCTAACCGGGATCTTCAATAAGAGTCTGGAGCATAAATTTATATTAGCAATGAAGAGACACTTTTACATAAATGTGTTCTGCTCGCGGGCCGATACAATTCTGTTTTTACTTGTTTTGGGAGGCAATCTACGGTTGTAATTCAAAAATATTATATTTCTTAATATATATGAGGCTAGTCGTTACAGTACTTTCTTTAAAGTTACGTTACTTCTTTTAAGTTATTCTTCCTCAATTCAGCATGTATGTTTATATTACGCCACCACTCCATCAATTGTGGACCGATATTTTTATATTCAATAGTGTACATATTCTTCCTATATTCCTGAGGTGGTCCCATTGTCACCAAGTCAGGATCTGATGAGGGGATCCTAGCAATAGCAACTCCTGTTGAAGAGCGCAGAGCGTCTACACTCTTCAATGCAAAGTTGTATACCGTACCATTAGTATCTTCTATTACTACAAGCGCTTAAAATATATCTAAAGCTATTCAAGCAACTAAAAAGTAACGTAAAGCAAGTAAAATATTCTTTATAACAAAAAAAGTCTAACTTCAAAAATAATAACATAATTGCTAAATGCATCGACCTCAAGATGTTGTAAAAAATATTTACTTTTTGCGTTTCAGTTGGAAGTAGGTTTGGTTATTGTTAAAAAAAATGTCAATTCATACATAAAGAACAGGTCTTTTAATCATTTAATACCATCCTAATAGGCGCGGTAAGGCTTATTCTCTCTAAAGAGCATTGCCAGCGGGGTCCCACTTCAGTTTATATAGACTGCATTCATCCAGCACCAGTGTGCTGTACACAATTCACTCCAGGGCGTACTCTATTGTGTCGCACGATATGGTTTACAGGTACGGAGCTATTATTATATTTATCACGGGTTGATTAGGTTTCTAGTACTGTGTTGGATAGAATTGAGTCTGTCATACTGTAATTCTCTTTGTTAGGTTCGACGTGTTGTAATTTTATTGTGTAAGCCTAAATACTATTAAGGTACCTTTTAGAAAATTGACTTCTGAGATACCGGGTTTTAGTAAAACGTGCCCGTATTACGAAATTTCAGTGTTATGTTCGACCGTTAAACTTTACTTTAAATTGATATAATGGTTACCTTTAATCTAGTTTGTGAACGAAATGATGGGTTCCCAACAGCATCTATATATTATAATACGTGAAGGAAAAACTTTGTACCCCTTTTTACGAAAATTGCGCGAACGGAGGACTATGAAATTTCGCACACTTATAGTTTATATAGAGAAGGAGTGCAGAATGCTAACTTTTTTATAAATTACATATATACATACATAACTTCACGCCAGGTCCCTTGCGGGGTAGGCACGAACAACAGAGTGCCATACAGGCTTATTCTTACACACCTCACTTGCTTCTTTGACATTCATAGCTCTTGTCATGCACGCTCGTCTATTCTTAAGGCTCCTGACATCACCTTCTGCTAATACACGATCATGGAAGGTGTATCGTGGCCTTCCGCGACTTCTGCATCCATCTACTTTTGCATTGTATATCTGTTTAGTCATTCTTTTTTTAATTATGCATAATAATACATTAAATTAATAAAAAATACATTACGCACACTTTCATGTATTTGACACACACATATACTCTTTTGTTAAAGTCAAAGTAACAGTGTATGTAGCCTTGGCGAAGTCTGTGATTATAGAAGTATAGTCTTTGCCATTAATTATTATGGTCGAATTTCGACCACGGGCGACCACTAGCTCTTTTAGTTTTCCATTTCTACGTGTGTAGTTAATATTATATGTAAATCTATCATTTGCAACTTCGGTCGCATTTAATTTTTAGTTTTTAATTGAGGTTAAAATTATTTTTTGAAGCTCCAATGTATCCTCCTTTAGGGAAGACCTAATAGAAACGCTGAAAAAGGTACTTTTTTATTTCTTATCAAAAACATGAATAAATTTGCTGATATCAAGTCGGGAAATTATGTGTTTCACGTAGACGTTTTCATTTCCTACTTCATCTCTTTTAAGACTGTTTGTTGAAATATAGTGTAGCTAATGTCCCTTCTCAGAATACAATCTATCTCATCAACAAATATTATTAAGATTTATTTCAGCCGTTTATTCCTTAAAAGGTAACAAACAGTTACTTTCCCATTTATAACACGAGTATTTATTGTTATTCGACAAAAATGTGTAATTTTGTTGCCTTCAATTGCTATGTTACTGTCTATATTCTACCAGTGGTAATTAAAATTATAAGTTTGAATATTATTAAGGTTCTGTTGTTAAAGACTATATTTCTATAATCACAGATTTCGCCAAGGCACTGTTAATTTGACTTCTACAATAAACAAAAGAGTATATATGCGTGTGTGTGTCAAATACATGGTATTGTGTGTAATGTTTTCTTTAATTGATTTAATGTATATTTTTTATGCATAATTTAAAAAAAATATTAGCTATCTGCACGCTTTCTCTTTATATATAAATATGCAAAATTTCATACTCCTCCGTCCGCGCAATTTTCGTAAAAAGGTGTACTAAGTTTTTGCTTCACGTATTAACATAAGGATAATATTATCTTTAGCGGCTTGGTGTGTACGGATTATCCAGGATTTTATTTACCTTCGGATTCCGCACACTCAATTGTTATGATTAAATATTAATTAAGTGATTGTTTTATGTCGTTTGTTTGTAGACATCATTATGATTCTATTCTGTCGTCGTCGGTATTGGACAATAGTTGACGGTGCAACGGGTCTGTTATTGTTGCATTGATCGAGTTTCGAAAAAAGGCACGTCAAGATACTGTTAGTGAATCGAATCTATTATGTATTGTTTATATTTTCAATTAAAATAGATTACTTGTGTTCATATAACATTACAACATTTACATATTTCATGTAAGATTTTATACGTTGAAGTTATAGTGTCCTGAGAATATCTTTCCATATTTAACATGTAATAGTTACAAAATTTATGTACAAATGTAGCTAAAAGAACACAGCCTATATATAGTATGATATATCCTATTTTTGTATAGTATGTAAAATGTATTATTATTTATTAAACATTCCAAGCATAAGTAATATTATTTATTGTCTTCACCGCCACTGTTGTCTTAGCTCGGGGGGGGGGGGGGGGGGGGGGGGTTGCTTGGAAGAGATCGCTTCAAGCGATAAGGCCGCCTTTGTCCAACGTTTACTGTAGCTAGTTTTAAGAACGTAATTTTAATTTTTGGTGAACAATAAAGTGTTTTCATTCAGTCTACAGAACCCACGAAATAGATTCAATCTACTGAATGAAGATACCTTCTAAATCTCATTAAAATATGTATTTTCTGAGAATTTTCACACGCACACTTTTGTCTAATTTGATAGCGAATATAGGAAAACTAAAATTACAGTTAATAGCGTAGTATATTTCAGTACTACAAAACGTAGACAATACAGGTATATAGTTTTTGCCTAAACAGGTTTAGTTGCAATTAATGACTACAACATTGTAGTTTTATGATCCTCTTAATAGCAGGCAGATATTTTATCCATTAAAATTCATACGGAGTTCCTTTCAGGGTTCGATGTCCTTTTTAGCAAAAGAGAATCCTAATGAAACCTTCACGTCATCTGTCTATCTGTGTCACACTCATTTGTCTCGTAAACTACTGCATCTACATAGATGAAATCTGACGGGAACATGTTTTCCGCTACAAAAATACGTCGTGAAATATGAAGACAAGAAAGTTTAAGTCTAGCCGTCATACATGTAACTAGGCTTTTTTATTCGGTGTACATAGTCGTATAGGATATTGTTAGGCAGATCTTTTAGGTCAATTAATGACAAGCTGATATGATAAAGTTTTAAATTATAACTTAGGAAGTTAAGGAAATATGAAGTGGAAAATTCTGAAAAAATCAGAGTGACGGAGATTAAAAAATTCTTTCAAAGAAAAATATTTTGATGATCATTTACATATATGATACATACTTATATGTTTATAAATAAATAAAATATATGTAAGTAACTGCATAACCTCTAATATTTATGTATACCACCTTTGACCAATATAATACGTTTTATTCCTGCCATGGTATGTCTGGAAGAAATCACTTCTTAGCGATTAGACCGCCCATTGTGCACATTTAGAATCTTTTTAGGCTATAAGTTTTTCTGTTTTCTCTAAATGTTGTACAATAAAGTGATATCTATTTATCGTAAAGTTTTTAAGATTTAAGATATGTTCCATTAATATTTTTTTTATTTGCTTCTTAGTCAAAATCCAAATATAGCAGATGTTTGTCAGGTCTCCAGAATTCTTTCTATTGCGTAGAGAGCCACGTACTTGGACGTTTGATTTGCAAATGAAACCGGGAGCCGAGGTATGCTGAACTAATTTGCAATAAAACACGATCGGAAAAGGCATTCGCTGGAGCGGCTCGCAGCAAATTGATATTACCATCTTCATTTCCTGTTTTCGAAACCAATCGAATGGAGATTTTGCAATGAAGCTATATCGAGTGAACCATTTCGTTCAATATGCAATCAATAAAAGGGTAAACTACTGTTATGTAAGAATGGTAGAAAGTTTGCAACATAAATGAGAAATACTGTAGATAACAATTCCAATTAATATGTTCGCTTAATGATTAGTTTCACTGTGTTTTCTAGATAGCACTAGTACAGACAATATATTGATAAAAAACGACGGCTGGCTGCTGTATTTCTTTACTAATCGTTAATTTGCCTGATTATTAATAAAAGTTTTACATAATCTTGATATAGAATTAATGTAATGTAATGTTTACTAATGGTAAGCCAAGTAAATGAATAGATTTGTTTTAGCGACTGGTACATATAATTAAAACTATTGTTACGGGAATCGAATTAAAATGCCGTTGGAATTACTATAGAATTTATTAGAACTATACAAACACGTATAATATAACACAGGTACAAATATAACTGGACGCAACCAGTACAAACGTGATGCACGATTCAATAACACTCACGAAGCCCGTCACTATATAAATTATCGAATGTACACACGTCTTGCCTCGCTTGTCGTTACTTGCCTTGCTTGACTGTCCATTCCTCCCTAGGGGCATTTTATTTTATTTTTTATTGCAGGAGATCAGCAGACAGGCAGACGGCCCACTTGATGGACAGCGGTTACCAACGCCTATGGACATTTGCAACACCAAAGGTGCTACGAATGCGCTGCTGCTCTCTTTAGGGAGCCTGGAACCTGGTCACTAATGCCGGAACACAACACAGAGTTATTATGGCGGCATACTCTAGACCAGGGGTGGTCGCCATCCAGTCGGGCAAATGCCCTACCACCTGGCTGTGGGTTGTTTTGTCGCCTCTTACGACAGGCCGCCGGGCCGCAGGAAATTGTATTCTTTCTCCGTTCCTGCACGGATAAAAACGGGCATTGCTTTATACTGTACAAATATCACACCATTGGCTGTTTTCCAATTACAAATTTTAAATACAAAGTAAATAAAAGAAGTCCAAATGTCGAAAAAGGTAATAAAATGTCTATAGGTATGCAGGTGTGAATTTGTCTTTTGTCAGCGTTCCGGTCGTAACAATGTAATATTGAAGGGGTAGGAGGTAAAATAAAAAAAACAAAAACTATCAAGTTTTTGTTGTTTCGTAGGAAGAGCCCATAATAATGTATGAATACATATAGAAACCCATATGTCATCGATATAAATCGAACGGCACATTCATTTTTGTCAGGAACAGAGTGTTTTTTGAAAAACTAGCGGCCCCGGCAGACATTGTCCTGCTCTGAAAAAATAAAAATCTAGGACCCGATCCCAGCGCCACCAACCGGTTCTAATTGCGAGTCTAAAACATCCGGGAACCCAATCGAACACACAAGAAGAAAACCATCAAAATTGCTCCAGTTGGCTAGGAGGATTCTAAAACCCGATCTCAACGCCACCTACCGGTTCCAATGGGATAATAAGTATTATATGTCCGTCTCCTGGTTTTAATGACTTCCCCACCAATTTTCAGCCAAATCCGTACAGTTGTTCTTGAGTCATAAATAGTGTAACTAACACGACTTTCTTTTATATATAAATTCTGGAAATCCTTTGCCGTCAAGATGTGACTTTGTTTTTGCTCATTTTCTGATGGTAACTTCATGTTGGGGAACGATATCAACTGTAATAAACCGTTTTTTTGCAGAAAGTGAACTGATTCCTTGCGTAAAGTTAACTGAGAATCCCATGCTTAGTGCCTATATACATTCCTTCTATCGGTGCAGCCACGCGGCAGCGGGATGAAGAGTGGGAGGGATAGCAAGTCAGTTAGACCGTATTTGTTACTTTGGCTAACTTTGACCCGCTATGAATAATATCCGGATAAAGTGATTAATTTATCACATTTTCTAGTCAATTTTACTATTATATATAATGACCAGTCATTATGTATAATAGCTATTTAATCACTATGACATATATATCGATTAGTGTTACATACAAACACATACGAACAGAGGTTCTATTATTCCCAGAATGTTAAAGTAACCCTAAAATGCTACGTTGAATACTATTATGAAATAAGCATCACGAACAGGTTATTCATGAACAATAATTGAAAACCTTCGCTTCTCAATAGGGCCCTTAAAATTAAAGATCCATTGGCGCCAGCTATTATGCTAACGAAGCGTGTCGTTTGATTAATCAATTCACAATTAACAATTCAAATATTTATTCGCTCACACGGCCATATTTATTTTGTGTGCTTGACTGATCGTTTTAATATTTATCAACGGCATCGTCTAAATCGTTTTTTAAAACCCTTTTCAAAATTGCTTTTCTTTTAAAGATAAAAAGTGACAGATAACGTTTTCATTAAGTAAATAACTCCAACTATAAACATAAACTAAACTATACTGTAAATAAAACTATACTTACAAAATAACGTAAATCTATAAATAAAAAATGAGACTTAAAAAAATATAATTAAATTCTTAAAATAAACAAATTTATAAATTAATTACACTAGAAACAAAAAAAAACTTAGAAATTAAATACGACTATAAACATATTTACAAGTAAAAGGTCTAGTCCAGTTCGCTGTCGGTGGGGAGCGTTCCCATAATGCTGGCCGCATTCCCCAGTTAAAGATTATTATAGATAGATAGATAGATAGCACTTTATTGCTCACGAAAAAAAAACAAATACAAAAACAAAATGCATAGCTACAATACTTAATGTACATACAGGTAGCCTTATCGCTAAAAGCGCTCTCTTCCAGGCAACCTAGCTTAAAAGAAATTCTTAACTAATCTGGCGATGTAGGTGGAACAGAAAAGATAGGACTGTACAATTTAAATATACATACCTAAACTATTTTATAAATTTAATATATACATAAATATAATAGTCATTAATGTATATATATGTCGGAGGGAAGCTATAATTATTGGATGTATTGTTGACTGGATGTATAACGCACAATATCATTTATTTACATTTTAATTACTTCTAAAATTCTTAATTTAATTTAATTAGATTTGTTCAATGTTTCTATAACTTAAAGATCGTTCTAACCTAATAAAAGTTATGAATATTGTAATTTAATAAACGACCAATCAGAGCAGAGCATATAGCGGAGCGGGGTCAAGGACGCCCTCTATACTTTGGTAGTATCTACTTCGGTAGACTGAGGAGTTTTTGTGACACATTGGGTTGATGGCAGCAGGTCGAGTTGGACCTTAGAGTATTTTTAAAGAAAGTGTTTTAAATTAGAAGTATGAGCGGGTGCCCTGAACCCGCTGCTCGGTCTAAACTATGTTAAAATGTCTCTTAAATCTAAATTAAAAGTGTATAAACCGTTGGAGTTTTGTTTTATGCTCGCATTTTATCCTGATGACGCCCACTAAACTTTTTTTTTTTTTTTTTTTTTTTTGGCCAGGGGAAATCCGATTGAGGACTAAGCCGCGACAGGCACAGAAGCCTGGGGGATGCTCGCGACCCGGTGAGACAGTGTGGGATTCGCCAGATCGGGGGTGGCACTAGCGTGCCCGGTCAGAACCGGTGCCACGCTATTGCCACTCCCCACTTAGGGATACCCACTAAAACCCCTGGGTGTTCCGTCCTGCGCCTTATGCCAGGGCTACGTGTATGCGGTTTTCCCAACTCCGCTGCCCTGACAGGCGTGGGCCCCGCTCACTGGGCCTCTTCCAATGCCGGGGGAGCTACTCCCCCGGCGACGACTGGGTCTTTTCGGCGTGGGGCGGTTTGTAACGCGCCCCACGGGAAGAGAGATGAGCGCGCGCGGAACACTCGTGCTCTCATCTCGACGGCATGTGCGGGTGAGTGAGAACCTCTATACCCCTAGAGGCCCCACCCGCGCCGCCCGCTTACGGTGGCCGAAGGTCTAGATCAGACCTCCGGCGCCGACGCGTCCTCCTTTGTCGGGAGCGGAGCAGGGAATTACGCTCACGCTCCCGTTCCGCCTCCTCCTTCGCAAACATGACTTGCTCGCAGAAGGAGGAGACGGCGTCCCATCCGGTGGAGCTCCCGACCATGGTACGTACCACGGCCGGGAGCGAGGTGTCAAATCCGGTATGGGCGACGAGTTCTCGGCGCTGCTCTGTCCACGCTGGACACTCCTGGAGTGTGTGCAGCGCCGTGTCCTCGTCGCCCGTGTCACAGTGATGGCACCCTGACGTTGCCTCGCGGCCGATGCGACACAGGTACCTTCCGAAGCAACCATGCCCCGTCAGGACCTGTGTCAGCCTGAAGGTCAGGGTGCCGTGACTTCGTTCAAGCCAATCTTGCAGGACGGGCCGCACCGCCTCAATGGTGGCGGGGCCCGCGCTGGGGCGTCGTAGGCGATCTTCCCAGACCCCCACGGCTACCTGGCGGAGCTCCGACTTGCACGCCTCGATCTCGCGAGGCGCGGGTCTGGTGCCCCTGGCCAGGGCATCTTTGCGCCACACGTACAGTGACGCCAGGACCCTGGCTTCCAGGTCCCATGGGGGGGATCCGGCGAGTAGCGAGGCCACTTCGAAGGACACCGTTCGGTATCCTCTTATTGCTCTGACGGCCAATATGCGTTGCGCTTGACGCAACAGCGCCGCTTTTTTGGCCGTCAGGCGGTCCGACCAAATCGGGGCCCCATACAGGGCCATCGAACGTACGATGCCTTCGAAGAGTTTTCGGCACGTGGCGTTAGGCCCCCCGACATTTGGGAGCAAGCGCGACAGCGCACCGGCTGCCCCCTTGAGTCTGGGGAGCAGCTGCCGAAAGTGTGCCGAAAAATCCCATCGGCCATCGAGGACCAATCCCAGATACTTCATGGTCTGCCCGATGCCGATGCGGATGCCTCCTACAACGATGCTACTGTCTGGAGGTGGGCGGTTACGAGGACCGTGAAACATCACGGCCTCGGTCTTCTGCAACGCCACCTCCAGACCAAGACGCCGGATCCTGCCTACTATCGTTGACACCCCAGCCGTGCCTAAAAGACACGCCTGCCTATGGGTCCTCCCGCGCGCGGCGATCAGCGTGTCGTCTGCGTAACATACGACGCTGACGCCCGGGAGGACCCGACACCTCAAAGTCCAGTCGTATGCGATGTTCCACAGGAGGGGACCCAGAACCGACCCCTGTGGAACACCGCACACCATTGCTCGCCGATTCCAACCCTCGTGGACCGGGTAAGTGACGGTTCGACTATTTAAATATGCCCCGACTATTCGGCGGAGGTAGGTCGGCACCCCGAAATATCGGAGTGCCTCCATGATGCATGCCCAGGGCAAGGAATTGAACGCGTTGGCGATGTCCAAACTCACCGCCAACAAGACCTCACCCTGGGAGACTGCGTCCTCCGCCAGGCTTCTCAAGCGCATGATCGCGTCGATCGTGGAGCGCCCCGTGCGAAAACCAAACTGGTTGTCCGCCAGATCCGGCCCCGTCGTCGTTAGGTGCTGGACGAGGCGGTGGACGATGATACGCTCAAAGAGCTTTCCTACCTCGTCCAGCAGCACAATGGGCCGGTAGGCGGACGGCGAGTCCGCAGGGCGCCCCTCCTTCCGCAGCAGGACCAGCTTTCCTGTCTTCCACCGCTGTGGAAACTGGCCCTGCTCTAAGCATGCGCTGAAAAGCCCCATCAGTCGGGGCTCCAGGGCGTCGTAGGACAGAACCCACGCACGCCCTGGTATGCCGTCAAGGCCAGGGGCGGCGTTCTTGGCCTTTAGCCGTAGCATAGCCACCCCCAGCTCTACCCGGTCCACAGTGGGCACAGGGTCTCTTTCCGCGCTGGGCTCCGCCTCTGGCGGTGCCATAGCAGGAGGCGTGTGCTCAGCCCGTGAAGGGAACAGAGCGCCAACAACGTCGTGAACGACGTCCCTGGGGAGAGACTCGGTGAGTGGGGGCGCCCAGGCACGGAGTTTGTTCCGTGCCATCTTGAAAGGGCGCCCCCAAGGATCCTGGTTGAGACTATCCAGGAGCTCCCCCCAGGCTACGTTCTTTGCGTTTCGGATTTCAATCCTAAGTGTTCTTCTGGCGCTTCTGTACCCTTCGTACAGCTGAGCCTCTACGGTCGTTGCGTCCGCTGCGCGACGACGCCGTCTTCTGTGGCGGGTGTACTGGCGGCGCGCGCTATTGCACGCGCGCCTTAGCCCCTCCAGTACGGGGTTCCACCAGTACACCTTTTGGAGGGGCTGGAATCTGCCCCTCCTCGGCATCGCCGCATCACAGACGCCAGTGACGAGCGACCGTAGGTTTTCTGCCTCCTGCTCTACATTCACATCAGGAGCGTTCACTTCGGGCCCTGATGCCCAGGTGGCGACGATCAGGGCCTCCTTGAACAGCTCCCGATCCAACTTTTGCAATGCCCAGCGCGGACAGTCACCTGCCGGGGACTCTCGGGACGGGGGGTCCGGATTTCGGTTAGAGACGCTGAACCGTATATAACGGTGATCGGAGAGCGTCTCCACCTCTGTGATGACCCTCCAGTCTCGCACACGGCGCGCCAGTTCAGGGCTGGCAAATGTGACATCCACTATTGAGCCACCCCGCCAGCGCACACACGTGTGTATGGAGCCCCGGTTAAGGACTACGAGACCCTTTTCGATGGCCCATTCTTCCAGTGCCTCACCACGCGGGCACGTACTCAGGGATCCCCAAGCCACGGATTTTGCGTTGAAGTCCCCGAGCACGAGCACGGGGCGAGGCCGGCTGCGGGCCACCACTGTGCCCACTTCCTCAATCCAGCCCTCGAAATCGGCGAGACTTCTGTTTGGGGAGAAGTAGCCACCAACGACTACTATCTCCCCGATCGTTGCCGCCACGTAGCCCCGTCCCCTTACCAAACCGGCTAGGGGAGGGCATGCAGCGGCGGTCCGGACAATAATGGCCACCAAGCCATCCAGGTCTCCCGCCCAGTCAGAACGGGGGGGGACGTAATAAGGCTCGGCGACCACTGCGAATTGTATATTCGACTGCGCCATGCTCTGCACTAACAGGTCTTGTGCAGCGGCGCAGTGGTTCAGGTTGCCTTGGACCACTAGGCGCCCACTAAACCTGCAATAACTAAAGGAGATGTCGTGAGAATGAGGCCGTTCTGCGACATATATAAGTACTAGATAAATATATTTGTTAACATTATATGTGATAAGAACTTTATATTAATTAACATAATATTACAATAGATTATTCTCATTTTAAAGATTATTTTTTGTTATAATTTAGGTTTAAAAGCTTGAGAATCCTCGTAACCTATTAAAACAGAGCATGAGATTTTTTTATTAATGCAAATACATCGCAATAGATAATATATCGGTAAATATATTTAATCTTTCTTTTGTGTTGTACAAATATTTTAAATTATTCAAAAACTAAAGATTTTCTTGTAGGATAGATAGATGGATAGGCAACACTTTATTGTACGCCATTACAGAAAACTCATAACCTAATAATATTTTAAATGTACACAATGGGGGCCGGTCTTATTAAGAAGTGATCTCTTCCAGACAACTCGTGACAGAAATAAAACATATTATATTGGTCAAAGGTGGTAAACATAAATATCAGAGGATCTGCAGTTACTTACATATATTTTATTCATTTATAAACATGTAAGAATATAAAATATTATATAAGTAAGAATTATACTTAATAGACATATATACACCTATTGATATTATATACTTACATAAATATATATGTAGTAGGTTGTTAATGTAACACTGAAAAATGGATATTTAAAAAATCGCATAAATGAGTGGTTGTCCTCACACTACGAAAGGGTCTCTATAACGACGTTACTGTATCAACCCTTCCTAATCTTCAATAAACTTTATAAGAAAATTATAAATAGTGAAGATCTCACTCCCTATTTGATAAACTGACATATTGTGACGTGTACACTTATTTTAAATAAATTATATTTGGTTGTACCTTTCTTTGAAAATCACCGCAGGAAATGCGAACTTCTATGCTCTGTATTTTCATACTTTAACCTTCGTACCGCAACTAGCTGAGTAGAGAAATTAATAAAATAATATTGAAAATGGAATTATATTGTAAAATAAATCAGACAAGGCGATGTATTTGCAGTTTCCTATTTTGACCTTTTTTTATAAAAAGTATGTTAAGTTTAAGTTAGTAACGACATACCTACTAAATATCGTATCGAACTATACATCCATAATACATTAGTATCTATAGTGGCAAGCCCTGTCTCGCAGCCAGGAAGAATGGAGTTGCGAAAAAACTGGCCACACTCAGAACCCGATCGACCGGTTCGGCCAAATCAGCGGCAACGACGCAGTAAGTCGACCGATTCAGTTGTAGCACTGGATGGTAGCCATACTTATATTAATGTAAAAGTGACTTTGTTGACATGATTATTTATTTCGTATTTGTTTGGTAGGTAGGTATTACTACTTTTATTATGTTTATGTTCTTAAAACGGACATTTTTTAATATAGGATATTTTTTATCACGGAAAATTTCATAATCGCATCTTGTATCATTCTTGTTTGTAAAAGGTGTTTACAAAATAGGTAGTAGACTAAACTGTTAACTTATGTATAATATGTATACCCGTGGAAGAAGACATTTTCCATAATGTGACCTTCAAAAAATTGTTCTTAAGTGGAAATGAATAGCTTGAAGTACTTTTATATATGTTGTAAATTTTTTTTGCACGTGAAGCTGAAAGACTCAGTTCAATATTTTTAGTCCTTATTAAATTTTATAATATGATAATACAAGTCATTTCAGCTATGCATTATGCAATAAAATTCATATTCTCTAAACGAAATTTATTACGTAATGATATTTAGAATCTTGATAATGCTGAAAAAGTATTGGCTTCTTAAGCAGATCTCTATTGGTGATAGTAACTACTCACTATCAGATACATTGTTTTCCCGTTCCTCTTCAAGCAAAGCAAATACAAAACTGGAACGTAATTTTTGTATACTATTTTTCAAGTTTTCGCGACTAGTACACACAATTAGAACTACCATTTAACGGTTTTAAACGTGGCATCTTATTTACATAAATATGTTAGTAATTTCGTATTTATTCGCCAAAAATATTCTGTGTAGTTCGAATAGTAATAACCAAGACTCAAGATTTTTTTATTTTTATTGCATGAGTTCAGCAGACAGGCAGACGGCCCACTTAATGGAAAGTGGTTACTGTCGCCTATGGACATTTGCAACACCAAAGGTGCTACAAATGCGCTGTTGCTCTCTTAAGGGAGATTAGAACCTGGTCACTAATGTCGGAACACAACACAAGGTTGTTATGGCGACATACTTTAGACCAGGGGTGGTAGCCATCTAGTCGGGCAAACGCCCTACCACCTGGCTGTGGGTTGTTATGTCGCCTCTTACGACAGGCCGCCCGGCCGTAGGAAATTGTATTCTTTCTCCGTTCCTGCACGGATAAATGCTTTGATAGAATACTTACATGTATACGTAACGTAAGACAAAACAATAAGCGATCAAACTGAATGTGTACAGTTATACTGCGAGCGTATTGCAGCACCCAATAGCGGTTGGAAAATCGCTGTTCATACATATTTTTATTCCTGAGAGACCGTTAACGGTTTTATGCAACCAAATTCATTTATTGCGAGTTAATAAACCAGTAAAATTGTTTAAAGAATCTCATGAGTAAAGCCCTCAGATAATTGAAATATTTCATAAGAAATGACTCATAGTAGTTGGGATAGTGGATATATAACAGCTTTCTGATGTATATGTTTAAATATTGTATCTATTTCCTATAGCTAATTTGCCTTTTGGTTTCACTTACATTAAGTTCACTGCAGCTCTTTTGGGTTTTACCATTATATTACAGATATTACACAGACGGCGTGTATTACAGTCTTATGTATAAAGTAGGTTACTAGTACTATTCACGCGAGTTTGTTGTGTTTATGAACATAAGAAAACTCTTGAAAAGACGAACAATACCTACACAACAATATTTAAAAAAAAAATATATACACAGATGATGTTGCGGCACACTACAAAAACATTGTAATCTGACGAGGAAAACAAAATATAAAATTGACCACGCAAGATTTATAATAGTGTATTATCTTTTAAAATGCTACGGTTATTATACGCTGGTATGCTGATTAATATCAAAATTTAATACTCTGATAGATAAGACTGAATTATAAATTAGATGTAGTACAAAAAATGGTGAACATGCATCGAAATCTGCGTGATGTGGCCGTTGACTCCAATGGACCATTTGGCCCAACTCGACGTGGCTGGACGGGTTAGAAGCACGTCTCCATTGTTTATGACGCCAGAATATATATTAAATATAGAACACGTTTTAAAACAATATTCGACAAAACCAAAAAGAATTGATCAGTTTATGACTGGCCGATAAGAATGATGCTGGTACATTTCCAAATAAGTTTATTTTGTTTTATTTTTAAATTATTCTAAATTCAAAATTAAACACAAAAATCTTATTTGTAAATTTACGACGCCAGTATGTATTTTTAAATATAGAACACATATTAAAACAATATTTGACAAAACCAAAGAGTTGATACGTTTGTAACTGGCTGATAACAATGATGCTAGTAAATTTTCAAATGAGCTTTTTTAAATTGTTCTAAATTTAAAATTGAACAAAAAAATCTTATTTGGAAATTTACGACGCCGGTATATATTTTTAAATATGTAACACATCTTAAAATAATATTTGACAAAAACACAAAGACTTGATCAGTTTGTGATTGGCTGATAACAATGATGCTAGTGCATTTCCAAATATGTTTTTTTTAAATTAGAACAGTTAAAAAATTAAAATGAATTCTAAGATAAAATTATGTGAAAAAGTGATCAAATGGCAAACTAATCCAATGTTAACTAACATTAATGCTTTAGCAAAGGCTAATAAATCCTATAGGTGTCGTTAGAACGCTGCCTTTACACTTTATCGATTAATGATAAGTATACAAATTTAAATCTATACTGGACAAATAATAACTAGGGAAATAACAAAATTTTGTTGTTGACTAGGGACTTCATATTATGATTATTCTTTTAAGTAAGTACTTTAATATAAAAATGTAGTTGAGTACCTACTAATTTCTTTGCTCTATTTAATACTGTTTATGAGCTGGGGCTTCGAAGCCGAGCCATATGAGGCAACCGGGATTTAACTTTAGGATGATGATAAATCGGGTTTAATATGACGATATCCTCTGGTCAGATTTGTATGCTTTAATAATGGTACTATTTTGTTTTCAGCGTTTATTTTAATGACCCATACCAAAACAAGATTTTGGAGACTGTTAATAAAATTAATCGAAATTATATTACGCGTTGTTAATACGATGACACATTTAAAATTTTAGAACGAACGGACAAACTGCCGTTGATATAAAAAAATCGATCGAATTGATTTGACAGCCATTATGGGTCGACCAATGGACACGCTGTGCACGCACACACGCGCACCGTCGCTCCGCCCACGTGCGCAAGAGTCGGTCACGATCACGAGCCGGGCCGAGATTATACGGAGATTGTCTTCTGTCTAGTCTCGCTACACTGTCTTTGTATATTAAGGATATGGCTATTTAGTACGCGATTAGCGATTCCATGATAGTACAAATCCTTTAATTCTTAACCGATTTTAAACAAGGGCGGTTCTTAATTCTGTCTCAAATACTTTTGTCTAATCTATATTGCATATCAATCGAGGACTATATTTTAATATATAGGTATGTTTATATTATGGGTTAAGATTAGAGAAATTTTGAGAATGATCACCGATAGTAGAGAAATGTCGATTAGAATTTTGGTATACATTGTATCATATCAATAGTAAGTTTTTAAGGGTCACAGTAGAAAGAAAATGAAATTGAAAATTAATTTTAATAGTTGGAATTTTTTGTAGTGGGCCCTCGATTGAGATATAAATAAAACAGTATTAATGTGTTACAGCATTCCAAACAACAGTAACTCTCGCATTCATGTAGGTATTTCATTAAATCTTGCTTAGTTCAATTTTAGGTTAGTATTTTAATAGTTCTATTTAATTTAGACGTATAAAAATATATTTCTTGATGGCTTTAGTCAGTCCCCATTTTTATTGTTTAATTAAATTGTTAAAACAATTCTTATTAAAAATTACCGCTACTCTCTAACTACGAGACTGCAGCTTCAATACATACCGGTCAAATATAATCCTAAGTACCTATTGTTTGTGCCGATGACTCGCAGATAGTCTACATTATGATTTGTAGAAGGAAAACCCATTGGTGTAAGTTTTCAATGTTACACGACCAAAAAAGCGAAATATACATTTAAGACAATTTGAATTTTATTGGATATTTCAGCTACCACTAATTAAATTGATAACGTCTGTAATACTCATTAGTATTAAGATAAGTCAAACAATTTGATCACCAAGTGGGAGAAAGACGTGCGAGCAAGTATGTGTGCTTAAGGTTCGGCAACCCTTTTTGCTGTGTGTCACCGTGAGCACGCGAAAATGTACGAGTACTACCATGCACGTATCTCAGTCGTTTTAAATATGAAGTAGTGTACTCCTAGGATTTTTTTTTTAGGGTCCTGTTTAGGAATGATCGCTCATTGCTACGCACGTTCGCTTTTATATCCGAACGATGGCGGAACGAGCCGAGTGGTAAAACTACCCGCAAATAATATTTCATCAGTAATCCTCATTGCAATAGTTTTTTTTTTGCACCACCCGATGGACAACGGTTACCATCGCCTATGGACATTTGTAACACTAAAAGTGTGCCAATATGATGCCGCTCTTTAAAACGAGACTCGTGGTAGCCATCCAAACGGGCAATATCCTACCACCTGACTGTAGGTTGTTTTTTTTGTTTTTTAACAATTCTACGGACTCGAGTTCCATACCCTTTTTTACAACTTAATTTCTAGATTTGATTTTTAGAATTTAACACGCTTATTTTGGTTCTTGTGTGTGATTAATTTAGTGATTTTGGTGTTGAGGTGTATGTATGTATGTTACGAATAACTTATGATATTAATTAATTATTAATTTATTCTACTTTTAATACTAAACTTACACTAATGTAGAGTGTATCTGTTACATACTGGTATTGTGAGGAAGCGCGTGTGCAGTATGGGCCTTATGTGGACTGTAGGTTGTTTTGTCGCCTCTTACGACAGGCCTCTCGGCCGCAGGAAGTTGTATTCTTTCTCCGGTTCTGCATGGATAAACAATAATCTAACATTATTTACTTTTATTTAAAACGTAGTGAGATATGTGTATCCAAAATCGTGAAAAATGCTCCTCCTAATATCAGAAAAAAATGGCAGTTGATAAAGATCAAAATTTTTTAGTTTTTTCGATATGGGGTTTCACTAAATGTTGTTTTAAGGTTTCATAGCCAAATAAGTACCAGCGGCAGATCTTTACCTCTAGGGAGTCCTTTAATATGCGTAAACTGACACACTTGGCTGTTACTTTTTTAGTGGCATATTGTCCAACATTATCATTAGTAATAACTGCTTGGCACGGCTTATAAAGGTGTTTACACACTCAAAATACATTTATAAATGAAATACATAACTATTGTATTCTGCGGGAAAAACTTGACGTGTCTGTGACATATCTGCTTTTTCTTGCCGGTGTGAGTGATATTTTAAATATGAAAATTGATATATTTAACTACTTCTTAAAACCGCACTGAGCATATGTGGCGAGCAGGATGATCATTGCGGTAATCTTTCATATACATTTTTAATTATTGATGATGTAGCTGTATAAGTTCCTATTTTTACACTAGTCTTCGTGTTTAGTGTTCTTTTCTAAAGATTGTTGATTGATATTTGTTTAGAACTGACAGCTTGTTATAAGTTTGCTAGATGTGAATGATCTGAGCAATTTTTTGAGGCCCCCAAGATATAAACATACTGTAACAGCAAGGAGTTTTTGAGTAAGAAAAACACCAAACGTGAAATATTTGGGTAGGGTTTCCCCCTTTTTATTTTAAAATCTTGTGATGTGACTACTCACACTGCACAGAAAGCAATGAATAATGTCTACTACTAATAACATTGTATCATTACAAAAATAGCAATTACATCATAGTGTTGCCAGGACCACAAAAATAATTATAACAATTAATTAGTAATGCACTAAGCTGGTTTAAAAATATATTATCTATGGTACCGATAAATACTTACTATAAACCGAGTTATCTAATGAATCGACTAAAAATATTACTACCTATGACGACTGTGGTATTTAAGTACTCTATGGTTTTTATAACTGTCTGTGGTGGATATCTTGCAACTGTTAATAGAACTTTAGTACACCTATCATTGAGAATTACTATTTGTTTAGGCATCGTATGTTTCTAAGCTAGGAATATTACACTCGGATTACAGATAAAATTTAACGGACAATTCTAAGATCAATCCCTGACACTCAAACCAAAGTAACAACAACCACGGGATCGCTAGACTACAGATATCAACGTTAAAATTAATATAGAAAATTTTGTTCAAGAAACTGTTAACTTTTTAGTGGAGTTGAATAAAAATACTTTATTTCTATTTTATCTATATATTTTATTGAGGAACTGTCAGGACTAACCGGTATACCAGTTCGATTATGAGCAGGATTTATAAACAGTGCTTAGTGTGGGCTTTTAAGATCCGAGTAGACTAGGTTTCCTGACAATTATCGCACATTTAAAACCATAAACCTCCATATAAAACGTTGCGTGTGTATCTCCCTTAAAACTACAACCCTACAAAAAGCATAACAACTACTGCTAATTAAACTAGAGTCTTTAACTTTTTTTTTCTACACATGTAAGACAACGGCATACCTCAGCTGCGTAGTTGCGTATAATTGAAATTAATTGTGTTAATTCCCTTCAGTTGTATAGACCTAGTAGTTACATCTTTTTTAGATTCGTTCACTGTTATTACGATTACATCAGTCGCGTTTGCTTTATTTATGACGATAAATTCATTTGTAATACACCGATGGACAAAATAACTCCATCAAAGTTCAGGTTGATATTCAAGTAAATATATTTACGAATTTCCTATAATCTAAAGCTAAGCAGGTTGGCTTTTATTATCTATTATACATATAATAAAATTGTAGAGGTCAAATTTATGTACAATGAAGAAAAAATGGTAACCGAGTCTGGGGATGTAAGAAGTGAAATAGAACTGTTTTTTTTTTTTCAAATTTTGTGTTTCTCTGTTTGTACCGGCTAATCTCCGAAACGACTAGACCGATTTAAATGAAATTTTGTATGGTGGTAGCTTATATCCCTGGTCAACATATGGAATACTTTCGATCCCAAAAAATTAAAGAGTTACCGTGGGATAGTTAAAAAACTTTCTCCGCAGAGGAAGTCGCGGGTGGAAGCTCATGGAAAAATAAACTACTGAAAACTCTGGGGTCAATTCCAGGCAATAATAAACAAGGAAAAAATGTTTATAAAATTTACGATTCCAGGACCAGTGGTATTAAGTATTCAAGCGAGCTAGGCGTAAAAAAGTTTAGACCACTAAAACACAGAGACCGTATATAAGTGTTAAATCTATCGTTTTATTTAAAAAAGCTTGTCTTCTGGGCACCTTACGCATAGAAGACGGTGGTCGAAAGCTCAGTAATTTACTTATAGTCTTAAGGAATTATCAGTAGAATACAACATGAGTGATTTAATTTTCTTTATTGTATTAGTTTATATTATTTAAGTTTAATAAATTGTATTAAAGAAAGAAAAGGAAAGGTACCTAATCTACAACTTTTTATCTTCCTCATATGAATGGAAAAGTTTATACGTTCGGTAATTTTATTTTATTTGAAAGTCATCTTGCAGTTTGATGCAGTTTATATGTCTATTAGTGGATATATTTTTTAATATCATACGTAGTTGCCGTGCTTTCTTAATCTTTTTATTTCATTTCTTTGTTTAATAATAGAGTTTGACTGCTATAGGATATTAATATTATATCAGCTTTAAACGTTTTGAATGTGAGGCTCAAACTTTTTTTTCTATTTGAGGGCAACGGATAGTATACTCGTCTGCTTGTCTAAGACACATTGGTAGGTGCCCCACATCGGCACAATTAATATAAACAAGTTAGTTATTTATGTATATTATAGAGAAGCCTTATTGAGAACATTTTCACATTATAGAGAAGATTTTCAGCCAAATCGGTCCAGTCATCTTTCCGTAAAATCATAACAAAACAACAGACAAATATATTTTTATCCCGGAAACTAACCCATTTTCGGATTAAAAAGTAACATATTGTTACGACCTAAATGCCGACAAAAGACAAATTCAAACCTGCGCCTGTAGAAACACACTTTATTACCTTTTTGGCATTTGGAATTCTTTTGTTTACTTTGTGTTTAAAATTTGTAATTAGAAGAACAGCCCAATGTGTATTGTAAACTCTTATTGTCATGAGCCCGAAGTGATTCTGAGAAATTCAGTCCACGCGGCCGAGAGACATATTGTAATTTGGCAGTATAAAGCAATACCCAAGTGAAAAGATAGTCTACCGAAGGCCACAGCCGAAGCAAGACGTTAGTGACGGACTTTGCGCGTGTGATTATATCGTGCATTACGTTTGGGCTGGTTGTGTACAGTGTTGTTTGTACCTATGTTAAACGTGTTTGTATAATTCTAATAAATTCTATAATAATCCCAACGGCATTTTAATTCGAGTCCTGCAAATATATATATATATATATATATACCGAGTTTCAACCAAATCGGCCCAGTAGTTGTTCCGTGTGAACGGAACAGACAAACGGACAGGGTTACTTTCACATATATAATATGAATAACGATAAGGATTATACGTTATAAATACTATTTTAAGCACTTTTAATGTTCTATTATATGAGTCCAAGTTACAGAGATAATGGGTCACCGGAATATGCTTTTTTTTAGTCTCTCCTCCTGTGTCTTGTGCCAGGGCAAAGCGTTTTATACTCCATTTTTATTCTTTTTGGGTAATTAAATTTCAAGGTATGTTTTTCTATTCTTTTTCCAAAAAAAAATTACAGTATATTACAATTTTGATAACTTCTTAATAAATCTTAAAACTAGATAGAGAATCCTATTTCAGTACTTACTTTAAGTAGATTAAGGTCAAGGATACAACGGGCTTAGAATGAGTCATTTAAATAACTCGATGCTAGCCATTGAATAAGATTTCCAAGAACTAACATGTATTTCGCAGTATGGCCGAGTAAGAAGGAACAACCATATTTAGAAATGAGGAAAAGTTGGCCTTCTTGAAACTCGACCTGGTTGTAACACTTATTGTCATCATGCCTCTACTATACCTGGTATCTGCACGGTAAAGTTTTAACTAACGCAGATGTACCTAGCTAAAGTTTTAATGTGTTATTTGACGGCATTGTTAATAACGTTTAGCCTTAAAAAATAAATCAGGTGGTGTTGAATTTTGATGTAGCTAAGCTAATAAAACATTTGAATGGATACATTGTGAATGTTTTTAAGTGATGCAAGTGGAATGCCTTTACTTGTGACACAATCCTTGGGCCTGGGGGGAAGGCTTTATACCGAGAGATGTGTGGGTATATTGATCGGCCGTATGCCCCACGTGATCTCCAGTGGAGGTTACGAGGATGCCAGCCGTCAAACTACTCACTAAAGCTAAACTTGCGCCCCAATCTCACTAGCTTTTCACGGGACGCCAAAGGAACTATACCAGAAGATAAGGTGTCTTTGACGGCTCAACGCTGTATGGCGAGCCCAAGGTGCCCTTAGGGGAGGACACCCCCTTCAACGACAGAGGAGGAAGACCGCGGAATCCTCCACCAGTCAACGTAGCCCTCTGTGCTGGAGTCATGGATGGAGGAGATGTTGTGCGTAACGATGCCTACGACTCCGGAGATGCCTTCTGCAAATGAGGTCCGCATACGCACTCTCGTCCCTTATGTCTCTCCGACATCTCCTTTTGGATCAGGGTCGACTTACAGAAGGAAGCGACCGCGGACCAAGACTTTCACGTTGGCTTCGTATTGCAATTGTCTATAGGCGACAATAACTAGTTTCCATAACCTGTGCTGTCTGCCTGTTTGTCAGCTTCTCAACAAAAAAAGCCTTGTTAAAAACAAGAGGAAAATACTTGAGCTTATTGAGGCTGTTACATTTCTCCTATCTGGTATACTAGTGTTGTTACCCTTTCGATGCTGTCGACGCGAGTCCGATGCGGCAACCGCATTAATTGACAGTTGAATCGGTACCGGTCACGAATTAATCGGTCGGCGTTTTGAATTATTTATAGGATGCAATGTGCAAGGGAGAAGGCGCGCGGGGGGCAGGAGGGGGAAGCAACAGGTCCGCATTGTGTCGGGATGCAGGGGATGAGGACCAGTGCTAGGGTTGGCACGCATGGAAATTAAAATTACATTAACATTTCAAGAAAGTTGTGGTAGCGTAGTGGTTAGCACACGCGTCCTAAACTCAAAGGACGCGGATTCAATCCTGGCCGGAAAGCATGCACAACTTAGTCAGTTTTCTGATCGAATGTGCATATTTTTTCAATTACCACGGGCTAACAACGGTGAAGGAAAAACATCATGATGCAACCTGCACATCGAAATAACAGATGCGGCAAACCTGGCAAGCCGCCTTGGACAAGCGTGACGTATATATATTGTCTGTTCAGCAGTGCAAACGTATATGGGCTGATATAATTAACATTTCAATGGACTTGTAGTTTTTGGAGAAATCTTTACACTTTTCTTAATATCATCAATGTCCCGATTTGTTCATTTAGTATTTCATTGATCTGTATAGAAAAAGTATCGACATAAACTGAATTGACATATGTTAGAATGGGTGTATACTTTTATATTTTATATAGTAATAAAATGTCTATCTGTATAAATGCCTAAATCATTGCGGAAACTACTACTCAGTAAATTAAGGTTTTGATAATTTTTATCTCTCAGTCTGTCCGAAAGTTTGTAACAAACTGCTAAGTATTATAGATTGCGAACATTTAATTGACGGTAATTTCAAGAAATTTATGTATTTATGCGGTGAGTGAATCCTGGCAGACACAGATGTTCAAGCGCTGCGCTTTTTGGTAAACTGAGTGTTTCAATTGGTTTTTATTTAAAAGTCCATGAAATTTGTTGAGTAGAGACATCTAAATGTGTTTTATAATTTTGAGATGATACAAAGATTGAATTAGTGAGTTAATTGCTGTGAGGAATGGGGTGACTATATAAGAGGTGGTTGGAGGTCGCCGGGATAGGTCGGGCCTATTCTTTATGTCAACTTGGTAATAATAATATCGGCTATGAAAAAAGGTATTCTTTCTATTGTTTCTGTGATTACGATTTATGTGAATTAATTGATTTATTATGCGAAGTTTCGATGACGAATACACTACTCAGTTGCTACTAGTTGTAATCTACGATTTTATCCACCGCTAAGTTAAACCAGTAACTCCAGGGATCAGTGTCTAAACACGACAACTGCAAGAAAACTCTCTAAAACTACAAGGCGTGGTTCTTAACCCTTTTACAAGAAAGCACTTCCACTCCAACAACTATAGCCAGCATCCACCAGTAATACCAACTAATGCGCAAGTTTACAACACACACAAATGTAAATGTTATATTAGTTTTACCCGTTGTTTCCATCGCGTTCATGTCATCATAAAATCCGTATACTTTTCCGGGATAAAAAGTAGCCTATATGCTATTCCAGACTATAATCTATCTCTGTGCCAGATTTCTTCCAAATCTGTTCAGCCGTTCTGGGGTGATTAAGCAACTTCAACAACAATAACCATCCAAACTTTCGCATGAATAGTATAGTAATATAGAGTTTTCGATTAAATACTATTCAGATTTAATTTTCCACTCCCTGACACCCCTAGACCACGACGGGGCATGGGCCCAGCGGGGAGAGGCAGGAATGCAGCCTCTTGTTCGTTTTGGGAGCGTCTGCGCAGGTAGGCGCGCCGCGCACGTCCCCCACTCCGCTCGCCCCGCAACCCGCACTCGCCTACGCCTGTTGCTAGGCAGAATTCTCTGTTGTTTAATGTCTATTGAATACATTTTCTTTTCTATTTTCTATTAGGACACCAGGCTATAACAAGGAAACATTTTGACCTATTCAGTGTTACGTCGCAGCTTAGATAGTATTAATAAAATATTAAGAAATTGATTAAAAGGTTACATAGTTTTAAATCAATTTAATATTTTAAGTATATCTTGTCAGTCTTAGGGAAATGCGATATTGTCTAACCTATGGATTTTTACGTTATAAAATCTGACATATAATATTATGTATTTCGACGTTTTGGTCTCGTGGTAAACATAGAAGCTAACAGACTCGCATTTTAAATATCAAGGAAAAATGTCGCGATGATTCTGCATATCGATATACCTGATGGGTGAAATCCACTAGTCCACTTCGGAGAAGGTGTGGTGGGTATACTTGTTCCTTTAAAAATGAGTATATCTATTCTGAAATCTGAGTTATCTCAATGTGCAAATGTCATATATATATATATATATATATATATATATATATATATATATATATACATACATACATACATAACTTCACGCCAGGTCCCTTGCGGGGTAGGCACGAACAACAGAGCGCCATTTAGGCTTATTCTTACACACCTCACTATATATATATATATATATATATATATATATATATATATATATATAATATAGTACTTGTACTACCTTTTAGTAAGTTTTTCGTGTATTTTTCTATGTAAAGTTGGTGTACAATAAAGAGTATTGTATTGTACAGTATATTTAAGTATTGCGAAAATAAAAGGCTCCGTTAGTTAATCAACTGTATATTTTAAATAATAAATTATCTATATGTAAAAAGTCATTTAATATTATTCATTTATAAATTATATAATTATTATAACTAGCTAACATTTACGTATCCATGTGTTTTAAATACCATCAACTAGTTTTTAATACACTTGAGATTTGTTACGAGATGCCAAGTAGGACAAAAGCAACCTTTTCCGTAATAAGGATTTTATATTCCAAAAACGAAAAGATGTTTAAAATAATTAAGCTCTTATTACAAGACACATTCGTATTGTTTTCTTTCAACATTTCAAGCGTTACTGACCACAAATTGGAAAGGTTTAAAAAAGCTTATAAAACCGGTTCGTGCTCCCAATGATCCCTTCATTAGTTTGTTTTGTTTGTTATTAGTTCGAAGGTCAGGTGACTTATAAGTAAATTGAGTCAAGTAACAGGCCTGTAACGCATGCACCGCTTAGTCAGTTTTCTGATCTAATGTGCATATTGTTACAATTACCACGTGCTAAAAACGGTGAAGGAAAACATCGTGATGCAACCTGCACATCGAGATAACCGATGTGTCAAACCTGCCAAGCCGCCTTGGACAAGCGTGGCGGGTATACTGTCCGTTGCCCTATAATGGGAGGCCCGAGCCCAGCAGTGGGTCATTTATGGGCTGACATTATTTAACAGGCCTGTCTGGGCTCAGGACCACATCAGTAAATGGGGGCAAGATAGTTGCAATAACTACTATGCATCAATAATTAATAACCTGTCCTTGGAATATGATGACACATATGCATATATTCATTATTCATACATAAACGTTTATATACTTTGTATAGATGTGTATTTGTATGATATGTATATTAAGTATATCTATACATACATATAATAAAACTGTAGAGGTCGAATTTCTGTACTATGAAAAAAATGCTAAATACCGAGTCAGGGGGATGTAAGAAGTGAAACAGAACTAATTTAAATTTTATTAAAAATTTTGTTTCTGTGTTAGTCTGTTTGTGCGGGCTAATCTCGGAAACGGTTGGACCGATTTAAATGAAATTTTGTAAGGTGGTAGCTTATTTATTATCCCTATATATAGAATACTTTTGATCTAGAAAAATTAAAGAGATCCCGTGAGATAGTTTAAACACCGCACCACGCAGTCGAAGTCGCGGGCAGCAGCTAGTATCAAATAAAATATTAAAAAACGTCTGGTCGTCTGGCCTTTGTACCCAGCGAGGTAATGCTACCAGGCTTCTACTCGTAGATACAATGCCCAGTGACAGTGGTCTGGTGGATTGGTTTTTTTTTTACTAATGTATATATATTTTTAAGTTAGGTTCTTTATAGGATAGTTTACTTTTTTGTATTACAATAGATATTAATAAACAAGTATATGTCTATGTATATATACAATTTGTGTATTTATTACTAAAATGTAAGTAGTCTTACTACAGTTTGCGTATACACCGTCAAATTCAAAAATTTTAATTAAAATAAGTTCCACTGGAGAACACTTTTTAAAACGAAAACATGTAAGACACAATTTAAATCTACTTCCTATTCTATGTACACTGCTTAGCAATATGTTATCACTGTTCAAAGGAGAAGAAGCGGTAAGAAACTACCCAGAAACACGTATAGCTAAAAATACTTTTTCATAATAATTACTTAATATCGATAATATAGAAGCTGAAGAGTTTCTTTGTTTGCTTGAACGCGCTAATCTCAGTTTTTACCCTGTTAGATGTCCCATTTATCAAGAAAGGCCATAGGCTATATATCACACTAAGACCAATAGCAGAAGAGTACCAATAAAGAATATTTCAAAATCGGGGATTTTTCTTATCTTACTTTTTTAACTATTTCACGCGGGCGAATGTTATAAAATTTAAAAAAAAACACCAACGCGTTAAAGTCTTTTATACTTGTCATGAAAATATTCAAGACATCCGGATTACTGCTTTAAAACGGTTAAATGCATATTAAGTCATTAAAATATGGTATTTTATTATTAACAAGGCCCTACCTTGTACCTGTCTAGACACTGCTTTAAGAGTTTATTGGCGAAAGGTTAATTAAAAGTTGAAGCAAACAACTTGTGCAATTCATTAAAGTTTTCGTAAAGGAATTATTATTATTACTAAGAATAATTTATTATTTTTGCATTGCCATTTTGAATAAACACAATCTCATCCGTGGGTGAACGAATATTAATCCATGTTGCCGGGGGACCTGTCGTAAGCGACAAAATATCCCACAGCCAGTTAGCTAGGTATTTGCCTACCAAGATGGCTATCACCTTAAGTGTAGTGGAGTATGCCCGGGATAATGAGATTTTTGAAGTGATTACTTCTTATGGGAGGGTTAATGTGATACTCAAAATTCTAATTTACAAATTCAAAAAATGTAACTAATTGTTTTGGGTGTGTGTTTACCATCGCCTATGGACATTTGCAACACCAAAGTTGCTACAAATGCGCTGCTGCTCTCTTAAAGGCTACTGGAATCTGGCCACTAATTCCGGAACACAACTCAGTCTTTATTGCGGCATATTAGACCAGGGGTGGTAGCTATCCAGACGGGTAAATATCCTACCACCTAGCTGTGGGTTGTTTTGTCGCCTCTTACGACAGACCGCCCGGCCGCAGGAAATTGTATTCTTTCTCCGTTCCTGCTTGGATAGCAGCACTTTCCAGCAGATAGGCCGCCTATTGTCTCTTGAACTTATGCAGTATTAAAAAAGAGTCAAAATCACAATGGAGAAGTCACGAGGTCACCCCTAGCCAATTATAATTGGAAGAAAGTTACGAAATTTCCAGTATTGAGATTGCAGTCATAACGGGTACAAGTTTATTTGAAAGGTCACTTTACTCTCAGACCTCGGTTGTCAAAGACTTATTTATTGTAACTATAAAAAAGCATCGGGGCCGCAAATGCCAAAGTAAAATCAAAACACACTATTAAATATAATTTAGCACATATTAAAAGTATAATAAATATTGATATTGACATAACTGACTATTTTTAACTGGACTTCGGCTGTCTTAAAAACGGACACTATATAATTGTGAATAGTGTGGTTGTACAATAAACGATTTTCATATAAAATCAAGCATCAAATTCAAATCCAAAAATTTAATTCAAAATAAGTTTTGTTGAAGAAAATAACAATAATAACGGCATCCGGCAGGGTGGGTTTATGGCGAAGCCTTAGGTGATTACGACACCTCGTACTTGACTCCGGGGTCAATGCAAAGCCCCCGCCTCCGGCACGGAGTGGAGATAGAGCTAAGAGTCAAGCTCCAGGGGTGGAAGTGATAAATGGCATCACGTCAGAAGTAGCTTCGGTGAACCTGCAGCCCTCAGCCACTCATACCCATGTTGCCCCTGTCTTCCAGTCAGGGGCAACAGACACCAACAGACAGCCAGGTGTGTCTTTACACTTTCTGGCTTTTCATAAAAATAAAAGGTAAACATTTTGATAAAGTCTGTAATTGTATTGATATTCTGAATTGTGATTCTGGACAGCCTGCCAATATCTATCATGGGGTACTATCAGTTACCTTTGAGATGATAGACCCAAGCACAACAGAAAGAGATTGATAGGCTGGTATTATTTCGTACACATTATAACCGAATTCATTATTATACAATTTGGTACATATTCCTGTAAATTTCCCAAAAATGAGATGGTTTCCTCTCTTTTATTTCTTCACCTCCTCCCAATTATTTGGGGTCGGCACAACCTGTACCGATGGAATAGTTCCGTGGGATATGAATTCCTAACTTACGTGACTGAAATTGCAGGAAAATCCATTAACAACAACAGCTTGTTAACAAGTACATTTTGTTTGATATTTTTCTCAAATGAGAATAGTTTTTTATTGTATTAGCAAATCTTTATAGAGTTTCTAACAAAACGCAGCGATAAGTAAAATCTTATTGCTTCTTGATAAAAAGTACATACAAATTTTATTTTATAATTACAATCATAAAAGAGGCCTAGTAAAACCCATGAAATATCTTCATCCACAAACATATCCTCAGGCGAGTAATAAACGTAAATATTACAAGTATCGTAAAAAGTTAACAACAAACGAAAAACCATTATGTACACAGACGGCGAGACAATACATATATCGTTATATGTGGAACGTAGCTATATTTGTAGTTACAACCGCGCTCTCGCGAAATGATAACCTTGGTACAAAAATATGCGGTTACGATGCTGCAGCCTCATTGTAGTAAAATATTTTTCAGTATACAAATTGGAAAGTAACAGCCATTCGCATTGTCGACGATCCCATACTCACAGATGGTGTAGATTCGCTTGACCTTCGAAGAGACTTCGCATCTCTCTGCTTATTCTACTCTCTCACCATAGGCTGAGTGCTCATCCTCACTTCCTTGAGCTGCTTTGTTCATGTAAACAACGTTTCTCAAGAACGTTTTTCGTTAGGCACTGTAGGGGTTTATATTGAGCTCCCAGCTGAGGTTTTCCTACAGCTCTACAAAATGGGATTTTTCAAAAAGGGTGTCATAGTATTTCTTTGAGGCTGGCACTGTATTGGTGACATCTCTGGTGAGGTGAACGTTCTTAGGCGATGGTAACTTCTTTCCATCAGATGGGCCGTCTTGTAATGTAATAAAATGCCAAGGTCTCATTAGTAATATTTATTTAGGTGCATTCCTAATTCAATAATAGATAAACCTATCGTAGCCTTAGGAAAGTTAACGCGATGTTCTAAACGCGTACTATTTATCTTAAAAGTCTCGAGTTCTTTGAGAGTAGATGACGCCGCCGATGACGGCAGCAGGCCCTAAGTTGCAGTCACGTCAGCAGCAGCAGGGCGGCGGCAGGTGGGCTGCCAATCGACGAAGTTTGGGCGGCACTCGCAGGAACTGCAGCAACCAAGGTGCGCCAACAGGATATTAGGGGGCTGTCAGGACGTTCAGGGTGCCGGCAGTGTTTAGAGTCAACGTACTCATCCGTGCAGGAACGGAGAAAGAATACAATTTCCTGCGGCCCGGCGGCCTGTCGTAAGAGGCGACAAAACAACCCACAGCCAGGTGGTAGGGCATTTGCCCGACTGGATGGCTACCACCCCTAGTCTAGAGTATGTCGCCATAACAATCTTGTGTTGTGTTCCGGCATTAGTGACCAGGTTCCAGGCTCCCTAAAGAGAGCAGCAGCGCATTCATAACACCTTTGGTGTTGCAAATGTCCATAGGCGATGGTAACCGCTGTCCATCAAGTGGGCCGTCTGCCTGTCTGCTGATCTCCTGCAATAAAAAAAAAAAAAAAAAAACTCAGGTCGGTAGAAGGACTTACTTGCAGGGCAGCGTCGAAAGCTCGGAGTGGCACAGCTCTCTGGTTTAGAAGACCTTAAGTTCTTGCTTCAGATGGAAGGGTTATATGAAAGAAGAGCTGCCTGTAGTAGATATATATTAGTATTATCTTACAGGTTTACTTCAGTCAAATGCTGAGAAGAGGAGGTTGCGCCTTATATATCATGTCCAAGGAACACGCGGTTTCTTCTATTTTTGGAAATTTTCAAATATAGGATCAGAACCTGAGAATATTTAAGAAAAAAAAAGTTTATGAAACCTACGACACGTTCACATTTGAATAGAAAATAAAGAAAAAAATTAGACATATTGTCATATTTCTGAATGTCAATTTGAAACAATTAAGTAATAATTCGTATTTTCAGCAAAATAAAGTAATAAATTAAAGGCTGAGTCTATTAATACGGGTACTGAAAATGTTCTTAAAAAGGCTCAGCCAAAAAAAAAACTTAACCTAACCTAATTAAAGATTGAAAATAAGTATTTTACGAAGTTCTTCCAATCCATACAAGAGCAGTACGCAAATACTCGCGTATACTTTGTAGTAACATATAAGCAGATCTTGTTCCGTAATGTACAGCGCCAGTACACATTGGGACTAATCGTGTATGTGTCGGAAAATTATTTTTGGGTGGTTATAAAAAAAATAACCACGAAGGCTAAGGCGAGTGCTCCGCTTCGCTTCACGCCCGCTCTAACCTATATTAAAAATGTTCCGATTTCGTTCATAATAAATAAATGTGCTGTGTATCTATACCCTACCCTCATTTTAGAATTTATTTATTTATTTTTATTTCCATGTTTTCAATAATTCTTTAAAACATGTCATTAAAAAAAAACCTAACCTAACCTAATTCAAAAACAAGCTAATCATCCAATTCATTCTTAATTTTTTTTTTAAATAATTGAATGACTGTACGAATAAATATAATTTATTCGTCCTGTACCCGTACAAATAGTCACATCGTAAATTAAAGGAATATCAAGTTCACATTAATCAGGAAATTCAGGGCAGTGTTCCCAAACCCGAACTAC
The DNA here is from genome assembly GCA_012273795.1 of Dendrolimus punctatus. Lineage (NCBI taxonomy): Eukaryota > Metazoa > Arthropoda > Insecta > Lepidoptera > Lasiocampidae > Dendrolimus > Dendrolimus punctatus. Next base: position 22,819,279 of record CM022528.1, on the reverse strand, counting down.
AAAGTTCAGAGAAGTTCAGCCTGTAGCCGTAGACGTCCGATCACCATGGCGGCCGCTTACAAATGAGCGGCAAACGCGTAGCGCGTTGCGTTGCCCCTGCCGGGCCTCACGTGTTTACCTCCGCGCACACCTCGCCTCACCTCACCGCGACACTTGAGTGCGCGTATAGCAGCTAAGTGTGAGCTCTATTGTAAAATATTAATCGGTATTTTTACCAAATAAATATGCATTCCTGAACTGCAATTCAAACACTCAACATTGTTTCACTTCTACCTGAAGACCTCTAAAAGCTTATCTAGCAACATTATAAAATATAACAATACAAACTGGATAGCAAAACGTAAGTTATCTGAGTCCTAACTATTAATAAGCATTAACACCGAAATAAGTTGGATGCACTCCAGCTATAAAAAAGTAAGATATTTTATTGGCTATTGCTAGTCGTCCGCTTAACGGATGAATAAAATAATTTAATCGTCCGATAACATCTATCTATTGTTATACTAAATAATTAAAAAATCTGTTTAATACATTTTTTTTAACGTGACCCTTCTGTAATAGGTACAGTACTCATAAAAAGTTAAAAGGTTATCTGGTAATCCGAATAATCGGACAATTAAATTATTTTATTCATCCGTTTAGCGGACGACCAGACACTTCGTTTTTTATTTTGTATTTTTTGGCTAAACGAAATTCTAATACTCGAATTAAATAAATTAAATCGAAATTAAATAAATAAATAAATATCCCTCTATCCGTCTGGAGATATACAATTTTTCAGGAAATAATTGGGTAAATGATATGTGTTACAATAAATTGTAACATTATTTATATAAACTACATATATAGTAAGTAACAAACAGTAATATTTTTTTTAATCTTGCCAAGCTTGTAAGGAATTTATGGAGATAAGTTGCAGCATAAAAATTTTGTACGTCATGTCATTATTATAACTTTAATATAATATTTTTTTAAATTTAATTTTGTCTTTGACTTATTTAGTATGCACTGTTTGCTACAAATCTTCATTAATTGTTCAAAAGTAATTCTGTAACATATTTCTGGATAAAACTTTTGCCACTTCTTCTCCTCAACAGCAATAATACGTTGCTAAGTGCTGTACATAGAATAGGAAGTAAAATCAAATTTTAAACTATATGACCTTCAAACAGCGTTCTCCAGTGGAATTTGAATTTGAACAAGATTTAATGCTGTTTTAGCTCCAAGAAACTCAAAATCCGAAGTTCTATTAAAATGCCATTGAAACGGTAGGCCAAGCCTTGGTCCGTAGTAATAAAAATAAATACAGCTTTGGGCATCATTTCAAAGGGGTAGGCAGAGATCAGGTAAATAAATAACTTACCTGTCCACTATTTTTTTAACGCACTTGACTTACCGTCCTTATGAGTACCCATCCGTTCGGGACCTGCCGAAGGAGGGGTTCACTTTTTGTATTATTTTTTGTAAGTACTTGTTTTTTAAAACTCGACTCGGCCGTCGGGGCTACGCGTACCGCTTTATCCTTAGCCACTAACTGACAGTTCATTTTTTATGTCGAATTGTTCAGTTTTTTTATAGAGTTATGTAACACTAATTGAACATAGACGACTCTTGCCGAGAGTTCTTTTTAATTTATTAAATATAATGTTTATATTGTTTAAGAAAATATTTGAGATTACGACTATTTGTTCAGACAACCCACTTGATGGAAAGCGGTTACTATTGTCTATGGACATTTGCAACACCAAAGGTGCTGCTGCTATGTTAAGGGAGACTAGAACCTGGTCACAAATGCCGGACTGTAACTCAAGGTTGTTATGGCGACATACTTTAGATTAGACCAAGTGTGGTAGCCATCCAGTCGGGAAATGCCCTGCCACCTGACTGTGGGTTGTTTTGTCGCTTCTTACCGACAGGCCGTTCAATCGCAGGAGAGTGTATTTTTTCTCCGTTACCGCACGGAATAAATAAAAAGATAATTTAAGAAAAAAAACGATATATTTAGAATTATGATAAAACTATAATATTAATTTGTTTATGAAACATTTTGAGTCTTAAATGCGTGACTGAAAAATACGTAAGAGTCCAAATATTTCAAGCAGTTATTTTTATAGCATGTCAAGTCAACCCAGAAGAAAACATATACTAAGTTTATTTTTCTTTTATTCCATTAGTTTATAATGTCTTAGTTTAAGGCTTGTAGCAACGCTAACGTCGTTAAGGATAGCGGGATTTTTCAGATGCATTATAATTTTATTATAAAAAAGTGGTATTTAAAAGAACAAAATAAAAACGTGTGCGTCTCGGACACACGACAGAAGTGATAACTTAAACTTATAAAGTTGAACTGTTTAATATTTAAATTGTTTAACTTCAGAAAAGCTTAGGTTATTACATACATTTTATTTATATTAATATGATAATGTAAGGAAAGATTATTTATTAATAAAATATTTCATTGATTATAAAATATATTTTATTCTTAATTACAATTCTTGAATATGCATATTAGAATTTTGTGTATGTACATTATTAGTATAATTATTTAATCTAATTACCGAAATACGGCTAGTGCTGTGGGTTAGAGTGAGAGAGGAGGAGCCTGACTACCGCTGCCGTATGCATGAGAAAGGGAAGCCAGACAGACTGGCGCTGTAACGCGTTACCTAACGAAGCGGTTTACCGGGAGGGTAAGTAGTAAGAAGTTATCACTTCAAAAAAACAAATTATTTATCTCTGTTTTATAAAGATGTAGATATTTTTTATTCTGTTTTGATAACAATTGAAGGAATAAAATGGTGTGATGTCAAAAATTTGGAGGTGATTTGGAAAAAAGAAATCTAACTTGAAAGAAATATGGGCAAATCACGAAATAACCACGCTATGTCTCATATCTTGAAGATTATTGATGATTTTTAGATAAATTATTGATTTGTAAATACCAAAGAGAAGTTCGTTTCGTTTGCACGCCACTTTCGACCTTTTGCGGCAATAGGAGCCTTAAAAAAGTACGTTAAAAGAGATATTTGCACCTTTGTTTTATTATTAGAATAGTAGGTATGAAATAACTTTTATAGATACTATTATGTTCTTTTTGTTTCAACTTATGCAGAGACGGCGCCTCGGGCGTTTGCGAGATGATAGATATGCTATCTACATGATACAAAGCCGTGTTAAATTTAATGTATTTTAGTTGAACAGAATACTAGACTAGGTAACGGTTAAAAATAATAGGTACGATGAATTGGTTATTCTTTTTCAATATTTATTTGTACTTATACTAACGCTTTCACGTGGTTTCGCCAGCGTAGCCTTCGATTTTATGATAACGGTTGGAGTTGCCGACATCGAAGGATCAAAAACCAACGTCGCTATGAACGCTTGGCTGCCACAACCCGGTTATCCCTGTGGTAATTTTTCTGACGCCTCTTGCTGAAAACTCGTTAAGTTAAAGAAATGATAGAAAGTGCTTTCGCAGTCAAGCTAGCTTTTGCCCTTTTGTTCCACGTGAGGTTTCTTTTAAGAGAGTCATAATTAATCTTTTTGGCATCTTTTTAACATCCACTCTCAATTTCGGCTCCTATATTGAAAGATGGCTGCTAAAAATATCTAAATATAATTAAGTGAGATTTACTGTGCTCAAGTAAGATATTGCATGGAGTACTGTTTCTACCTTCGGGACGGCTCTGCCAAATACCAGCTTGAAGCACTAGAGTCAATTGAGAGAAGAGCCAAGGTGTTAATTCGTAGCGACCAGCTTATCAATACAAGGCTTCAAAGCCTAGAGCATCGATGTTGGGTTGCTAGTCTATCGATTTTTAATAGATTCATTTCGAAGAGTGTGCGGTTGAACTGTTCGACCTGATCCCTACAGCATTCCATTTTTCGACTACAAGGCGCTCTGGCCTACGCCATCGTTTCACGGTGGAAACGCTGCCAATGCATACTAAACGTTTCGCCTCCACGTTCCTTCTGCGTACGGCAGATTTGTGGAGTGCACTACCAGAGTCCGTGTTTCCCGAAAAGTACCATCCGGGTATATTCAAGTCCCGTGTGAATAGTTACTATCCAGGTAAGCGTGCTTCATTTTCGATCGCATCATCGTCCGGCATTGGACGTGATCGTGGTCAAACGCAAACCTATTTAATATTTAAAAAAAAAACAATCCAGGCGTTTACCCGCGCTTTCTGGAATTTCTTCATGTTGACATTCAGAGCACTCGGCAGTAGTTATGTACCTTGAAAAGTAGGACTTCATGCTACACGTAACACAAATACCACAAAATGAACTTCAATGGTTGACTAGAGCCTTGTGCGCCTACGCGTGTCTTTGAGTACCACACAAGTGCACTCCATCGGTCAAAGTCATTCCGCTTCGAGTTGTCAAAATATACTTGTCGTTCTACTATTTAATTATGGATTTATAAATAAATGACCATGGTCTAAAGACTATTTATTATATGAGTAATAATAATTTAACAAATTCTACAACAAGAATTCGTTAAATTATATGATTTTAAATTATATATGATTTCAATGAGTTTTATATGTTTTTTTATGTATATTTTATTCAATACTCTGCTGAGTTTATTATGAACTCTATTTTATTATAAAATTAACATAAACATACCGTGTCTGTACATTGAAGCTATTTAAAAAAAACAACTGGAATAGACTACATAAATTATGCAATTTTTTAGATTTCTTTTCTGTTTGTCTGTTTATTCGGGATTCACGTAAAAACTACTAGGCCGATTTCGATACGATTTTCGCTGATCGACGACACATTCTTAGACTTACAATCTGCGCTACTTTTTAAACTAGGTATTCCACGAATTTTTTTCTGAGAATAGTTTAAAATGGCCAAATTAAAAAAAATCGGAATTCCAACGTCATTTTTACATTGATCGATAGCAAATTTTACATAATAAAATGTTTTATTTTGTATAATTCATCTCGGGAATCCCGCGGGAATTTTCCCGGGAGTGGTTTTTAATTTTCGGGTGCATAAAAATTAGCTTATTTCCGTCAGTTTTCACTAAAACGATAGTTTATATTCCTTTTATAAATGGCGCACTATTTCGTGTCTCGGGAATCCAATCCAAGCGTGGACAAGGTCGCGGGCATATCCTAGTGTTACACGCCGACAAAGTGAATGTACATATGGTTTATTACCTTTCCCGCCCTGAGGCAGTCAAGCGAGAATTACCATACGAGCAAGACGTGTACAGTCGATAAGCTATATAGTGACGGACTTTGTGCATGTTATTGAATTGTACAGTGTGTACTAGTTGCGTCTAGTTATATTTGTACCTGTGTTATACGTGTTTGTATAGTTCTAATAAATTCTATAGTAATATCAACGTCATTTTAATTCGAATCCTGCACTCGTAACACTAGTATGAATATAAAATCCTAGTCCGCGAACGAAGTGGGAGGCACAACTAGTAGTGAATGTGGCTGGTACGTGCCCAGCTTGACCTCCCACCGGGCCATCTCTCACAGCAACATGTCATTAAAGATTTGCATCGCTTCACATAGTCAAATGTACACCTATGACCTCGGGCGTGTTTCATATATCATTACGGTTCATTTACACCGGCTAAGATAATGTGCATTTAGTTCTTTTTTGTGCTCGAAACAGCCTGGCGCGTTAACAAACGATTTGCGATAAAAGAGATTGGAAAAAACCGTCTGAGAATAGTTGAGATTTTTTTGTTATATTAATGTGCTTGAAGAAGAATCTAAAAATAGTTTGTAAGTTGAATAACGGACATAAGGCGCCGATTGCAATAACATTCAGACCATTTCAATCAGAAGATGGTTAATCCGGGTAGTATGAATCTAACTTAGCAGTTCAAGCAGTCGTCAGTTGCCACGTGAATTGCATACTTGCACACAGTTATACTCGTTCATGTTTTTTGAAAAAACATTTAAGATAATTAGATTTTGTCTTATTTTTTCGGTTCAGATACTTATATGTAGTAAATAAATTGGGTAAGTGCTTGATAGTCCGCGCCTGATAAAGGTTCCTATGAAGGTATAAGTGTCCATTGTTTTTATCATTTAGTTACGGAAACATAAAAACAGGATTTAATTTATGTTTATGTCTATGTTTCAAGAAATTGATGAAGTACTACATAGTCCACTTATAACATAGGGTTTCGTGGAGGTAACCAACGTTTCCTGATTTTGCTATTTAAATGCAGAACCATAAAAAAAGCATTTAACAGAAAATACCCCAAGTCAAGTGGTAGCAGGATAACAATTGATAAAAGATGATTCCCTCGCGCTCAAACGCGTGCATCATTGGCCGCAAGCATTGAGTTATTAGTACTCTGTACTACGTACTAAAGGTTTGCACTGAAAATCAGCGTTGTGTCGGACATTATGCCGGCACAGCAACAAGCTGAGTGCAAACCTTGTTTGCGGAAAATGCGGGGTACAAATACTCAATATATGTTACTTTTAATACATGTTAGCAATGTAAGTACTTCGCTATTTCTTCAAATAAATTCATTCTTTCTTTCTTTTCTTTCTTTACAACAGGAGATATTCAAAACGAACAAGTTCGGACTTGATGGAAGCGGGTGCCTGCGCGTGTGCCGTGGACTGACTTCTGTATTTGCTGCAGCGTTAAAACGCTAGTTATGCCTTAAAAATATACAGCGCTTACAGAGTGTTATTTTAAATTCGTCTGATAATTAAAATAAGATGTTTTATTGAGAATACAATAAACTTGCCGGTGAAAAGTCCACTTGACTTTTATTTCAGTATTTTGAGTAGTTTATACACGTAGTTAGTAGGCATTTTTGTAGGTATGAAGGCATTTTTTAATTATTACATTACTTTCTATTCAAACATAAATATCGACAACCGCCCGGCGCAGATTAAGCGACTTCTTGTCCATGAGCCATAACCTTCTCTAGTACGTAGTACATTAAACCTCAGACAGCATCCAGGGTTAAAAAACCTTTAGCTATAAAGAAATTTACCATTCCAAGTGCTTTGTTGATCACAATAATGAGAGTTAATTAGTTATGTTGTAGTCAAAAATGAATTATCTTGCACTAGTATTAAAAAACTTGGTTGCGGCTAATGATGCGGGTTGGAGAATCGCCCGCAAACAAAAATGACATATCAACACTAATGGTTCAATTTTTGCTGCAATGTCTACAAAATCTTAAAAACTTCGTATATCCGTAATCTTGTTTTACGATACGTAGAATTCTTATTAGTGTTTAACCTTAAACTCACACTCGCAACTTGAAACGCGGCCTGCCTTACCAACAATAATTAACAAGCCATTTCGGAAAATGTGAAAGCAGCTTCATTCTTGTTTTATTACAAGGTATCTCAACGGATATTGGCGTCGTATTCCGGCGGAGTAACGGTACTCTTATTGAATATACAGAGTTTCTTGAACTCACACATTATGTATTATTAACGTTACAAAGGTCATCATCTGATGCGTTGGTGGCGTCACTTATTTTTGGGTTTCGATAAAGAATGACAGACTTGTTAAACCTAATTTTATTATCGCGCGATAGTTTCATAAAGGAAAATGAATAGTAGTGTGTAGTAGTGGTATCGTATTTATCGTATAACAAACTGCAAGAGACCCGCGTCTACACGGGTCTCTTGCAGTTTGTTTTTCAGTCGTTGTAAGCTCCATTGAATTCTGGAAGTTCGATATTTGGTGTTGTTTTTTCATAATGAGACGTCTCGAAGATTTTTCTATCCGGCTCGAAGGACCATTAAATGTACGTTTTGTACACTTCCAAGAGTTTCTGGGTTTAATCGTCGTTAACGATAGACCCCGTTTGTAAGGGCGTTTGCAAGCCAAACCACGTTGAGATGTTATATGTTGTTTATTAAGGTCGTTTGATGACCTGAGACGCACAACTTGCAGTGCACAAGTGCCGCACGTGATGGTGATGTTAATACGTCTGTTTAAGTATGTTATTTGTTGAGTATTTATATCTAAAATACGCTGTACGAGCAATATTGAATCTCGATTAACAAAAGCTCATCAACTGTTATGACAAAGTGATACAAAAAAAATCTTGGCCTGCGAAACGTGAATAGAAAGACAGACAGTTTATTTGCCAAATGCGACACAAAGTATTACTAAAACTAGTAAAGAATTTTTTTTTTAAATTGTATGCCGCAATTCGGTAAGTGAGGTTGGCACTCAGTATGTATCTGTGTCGAAAGATATTCCACCACAGCACTGATTCTCAGTGCCCATCTCTTAGTATAAACGTATTTTGAGACTCGAATAAAAAGTATAATTGTTTAATTTACTGGTGACAAAAAATACTTACAGAAATATAAATACATAAAAAGTACATTTCTTTAAGTATTTTTGACACGATTAAATTAAGCAATTATACTTTTTATTCGGGTTTCAAAATAATACGCCACTGTTTACTATCTAGCACTATAAGCTGTCAAATACTGGGCTGAGGCTCATGTAGCAAGTCTCCACCACATCACTTCAGCAATATCTAGGGCGACCAACCGGTAGGCGTCTAGATAGCCTGTCTTACTTACTCCACGATGCTGCGCAACTGGCGAAGCCAGCGCAAGGGTGTGCCTTGTTCTCGCCTACAATATTTGGTTCCCCCACCACTTCTTCAATTTCGACATTTTTTATCAGTGCAGGAATGGAGAAAGGTTTGTTCTTAAAGGCGTCAAAACAAGCCACAACCAGGTGGTAGGTTATTTGCCTACCTAGAGTACGTAACCATAACAACCTTAGTTGTGTTCTGGCATTATTGGTAAGGTTCCAGTTTCCCTAAAGAGAGCAGCAGCGCTTTTGCTGTTACAAATTTCCATAGGTGATGGTAACCGCTTACCGTCGGGTGGGCCGTCTGTCAGTCTGCTGAACTCTTCAATAAAAGACGGAAGCAGGATCTTTGGTAAAAACTTTCTTTCGGCTACTTACAACTTGTTTTCCTCCTTAGGTGTTAGTGTCCGAGTATCACATCTGTTTAATAATAGTATTGTGTGTATAATGATAAATAATTAATCCATCAGCTCTAATTAATTAGTAATTTTTATATGTAATAAATTTCTACTGGACTACCAAAATGTCTAAATAATTAAGTTCTTCAACCAAAGGACTCTTAAGAAAATTACTTATTTACGATATTTTAAGTGCAATTTTAATTTAATCGAACATGTCCATTAATTTTAGCTTATCCTGTAAAATATTATTTTTGAAGTGATAACTTCTTATGGGAGGGTAAACCACTTCGTTACGTAACGCGTGCCGGCGCCAGTCTTTCTGGCATCCTTTTCTCTCGCGCATACGGCAGCGGTAGGCAGGCTCCTCTCTTGCTCTAACAAACTAAGAATACAATATAGTTATTAATAAATAGTAACCTAATATAAAGTAATATTGATAGAGTATTATCACAGCTTGGTTACTTGACTACCAGTTAAGTGAGTAACCAACTAGTTAAGTGATAGTTGACAATGTATCGTTAGCCTTCCTCTCAAGCCTAAGATAGATAATAAATTCCTTTGAAACAATTAAATTCATTGTCTGAGTAACAATGGCTGGAATATCGGTGGTTTTGTCAAAGAGATTAAACTAAGGCGTGCTTGCTATTGTTTAAGATAAGCTTAGAAGAGATGCACTTAAGCTCCGATCCAATGATATAAACCTGGTAAACAAAACAGGTAGAGCATAAAATATTATGAAATTATTCATAATATTTTATGCTCTACACTAAACACGGTGATTTTTTAAGTAAGCGAAAACCACTCGAAGAACTATCAGAGTGCTTACTCTCAAACGTTTTTCGTCGTTCATTTTTGTTTAAGAACTTTTTAACCGACTTCAAAAAAAGGAGAAGGTTCTCAATTCGTCGGTTTTTTTAAATGTTTGTTCACACTCTGAGATTTATGTTCCGATTTACGTGATTCTTTTTGCTTATAAGAAAACTACGTTTCAACGGCTTTAAGCGCGGTAATTTATTTGATTTAACTTCGCTTCTACTCTTCAAACCACAACAGGTTACGAAGCGGTGGTTAATTATATTAGGGTCCCATAGAGCAAATCATAAACATAAACAAAAAAAAACTTAATAATTGATTTTAACAAGTTGGTGGTAGGCTAAATACAACTTTGACAATACTCATTAGCACTTGACAGCTTGGTCTTCAGTAATCACGGCTACTGAAAATTGTCCGAAACGTCGGAATAATAAAAATCAAATAAATTACTATACTATATAGTATACTAGTCACGAAAACTTAAGAAAGTATATTTTTGCTTGTTTTTACAGTTAAGTAGATTTTCCATTGCATTTATTTTTATGATATGTATATATCTATTATTATAGTATACAGCGTGTTTCAGACCTTACGACAATAAATCAGACCACGTTTTCTTCATGACTTTCTCTGCCCAAATACAAAAATGAATCAAGGTAACTTCTTTGGTTTAGCCACAGGACCTCATTTTTCATTTCAGAATATTACAACAACATGTATCAGTTATTGTGTCTAAATCGGTAGGTTAGTGACCAATGTATCATGTTGCCAGCTCGTCTCGTCATCATTAAACGCGAAAGTTGTTCATTCTTACGCTCTCGTTCGCGAACCAATATTTACAAGATGTTCTGTTTTTTATTCCCTTTTTATCGTAATTAATTTGTTCAGAAATTTCAAAATTTTAATTTTGACATTACGGTTGATTTAATAGTACCAAAAAATTTGTATGGAGTACGACCGCTAAAGTCATGATTTATTGTCATTTGAAATGAAACACGCTGTATAAATTTAAAGAAAATTTCTGTTCTATTTTTCTTCCATCTAAAATTTTATTGACTCTTTCGGGATGATCGGACTAAAATTCATGATGAAAGGTGTTTGAGAGTAAATACTCTCAGGAAGCCTTACTCCTAGGCCACAGGACTATTTTTAACCAATATCAAAGTGGTATCATTTTGAAAAATCTATTATCATTGCCAGAAATCGAATCAACTGATTTTGAAAAAAAGTGATATTTTTTCAAATCATAGTGTATCTTGTAAGGATAAATGCAACGTGAAACAGCAGAAGTAAGGGAAAGTCGAGTATTATTGAAAAAACCTGTATGAGTGCCCATTTGAAAAGTTTACCTGCATGAGTGCCCATTTGAAAAATTCACCGGTATAAGTGCCCATTTGAAAAAATTACCTGTATAAGTGCCTATTTGAAAAATGACCTGTGTAAGTGTACTTTTTTGTATTCTGATTGGTACTTTTAAGTGTTTTTATATCTGTTTTAATACCTTTTACAGCACTTATTCTAGCAATGCAAAAGGCAGCTAATTGCCCGGCCATTCACTGAATTATGCATCATTCTGCGTCGTGTATGCGCTAAGTTCAAAAAGCATCGATCGGTGCTTCCTCATTGAATTTCACATTGTAAAGTATCACCGATAAGTTGCTGCCACGTTCTTTCGTTTAGTTTGTTCAGTTCTAGTTAGTTTTTGTTTCCGTTTAAAATTTCTAGTCTTTTGTTTCATGACGAGCTAGTTCTGGTATTATAGATTTTAAAAAAAACATGTCTCGTCAGGCGAGATTGGATACGTAGGTAGCATTAGTTAGGCTGCCATTCGTTTGAGTGCAGTAGTAATAAAAAAAAGTAGTTGTTTGAGAGATCTCGAACTTCTTCTTTGATTGTATTTATTTCGAGATGTTCGTATATCTCGCTGTTTGTTACATACCAAGGTATTAAATTATATATATATATATATATATATATATATATATATATATATATATAATTTTCTCACCTTACTTTACCAAAGAGTGAAAACCTAAATATTTTTTCTTCTATTCATACTTACATCTTTTTAGTGTGGGCACATTCACCTACACATATTACTTATTTAATAAGTTAATTATTATTACTGTACTTGTACTGAATAAGCTATCTTTCAAAGAATTCTCCCATTGAGTTACGAGTTAGTACATTCTGTCGATGTAAACTATCTCAACATTTACGACCGGTCATTTTATGTGAGGGAATTATGGAGTGAGCGTATATATTCGCTGCCTTCAAAAAATAAATTTAGTGAATGGCTAGAATATGGACATTAGTTTTTTCTACCGCTTGTGATTCTCAATCTTAAATTATCTTTGTTTTTGCAAGCTTTCTCATTTTTATCTAGATAATCTAAAGATTGGACATGTGTCTGAAAAATTACTGGTGGTGTTAGTTAATCTTTAGTTTTGAGGAAGCAATGTAACAATAATATAATTTTTTGATGGTTTTCGTCGCCTATAGATGATTGCAATCGCAGAAGTGAGTCCAACGCATTTATTGTGCCTTTAGCACATGCACAAATTACGTTACACGAATTTCATGACTTTTTACCCCTCCACCGTCCTTGTCACATTTATTCATATATGGGAGACTTCTCCCTTACTAGTGTGACATAACAACAGCAGTTCCTGAATTAGTTTTTTTTTAAATTGAAGAACTATGCTCATAAACGGAGTTGGAAATATTTTGAAGATTTCGTTCAAAAGCCAAATTTCGTGTTTTAAAGCTTAATTATATTAGACTTTGTTAAAGTGACGTCACGATATTTAGGACCCCTCCCTCCTTCCCACCTTTTGTCACACTTCGTCGATACGTAATTTCAGATTGGCCCCTTAGGATAAGGTGAGATAGGAGGAATGGAACAAAGATATTGGGATTGGATAGGAGGGAAGGGATAAAAGAATGAATGATGAATTAGGGGAGTGGGAAGTAGGCTATCGGAACTCTCACTTATTGTACAAAATATGATTAGCTCAGAACGTCAGAAACGTCGGATAAACGAAAATCAAATAAAATACCGCGCTTAAAACCGTTAAAATGTAGTTTTATTATGATATAGCTATGGTTTACCACTTCAAGCCGATATTCTGTGATAGCATGCTAACACATCGATCAAGCTGGTTCTAAGCGTATGGCCTGAGTACGCGCTCTTTTCGAACGTGTAGCGGGGCGTGGTGTGCAGCGTTCGTGTCAAACACATGGAAACGCCTAACGCCGCGAAACGATGTCCAAAGTTGCAGCGGGCTAGCGGCTAACGCGGCGGCTCTAGCGGGCCTGTTTGCGTTGAGCGACGCGTCATGTATAGGAACGTTGCACGCTCCACACGTCGAGATGTGGGTCGAGCGGGGCGTCGCTCATAGGCCTAAACTAGTTTGTGAACGATGAATGCTGAACGTGCACCCAAGCCACTCCTTAGGATGCTCTATTGCCTGTAACCCGCCCCGCTGGTAGCCCCGTCGGACTCTTTACCACTCAGGCCATATACTAAGAGCTGTAATCGAGATATTAACTGCAGACTGGCGCGTTTAAATGTGTAAACAACGAGTAGACTTGGGATTGGTATGAGAAAAATGTAGAATGACATGGGAAGGAACAAGGAAGGAGTAACAATTCTCTAACTTTTACTTTAACTGGCTGATCTTACACTCTCCTGCTGCTGCATAAAAACGGTGATGGTACTGCTTAGGTCTAACTTTCTCTCCATGCAATACGGGTAGTGTAAGGAATATAGAGGTAAAATCACCTACAAAATTGATGCACAGTTACCTTGGTGGATTAATAGATAAGATGAAATGCAGATAACGGATAGATGTGAACATGCCTTAAAACAGAAATAATGGTTCAGTATTAAGTGTTATCCATTGATTTACGTAGGTAAGCATACAGCCTGTAAAATATAAGAAGTAAAGTCTGGATTAGATTTATGTAGTATAGTTATTAGAAGCATGAATCAATATCAGAAATAAGTAGTTTTAAGGCCTGATTGCGTATTCTCACTTCTTAAATTTAATTTTAAACTAGTTCTTGAGACGATAGTATGTCCAAATTAAAATGCATTTTCGAAAACGCGTCACGTCACAGGACTACACGACTTTTAAATTTACTGATTACCATATTGTTACGAGTTGGAGGACTCGAATTAAAATGCATTTGGAATTATTATAGTGTTATACAAACACATATAACACAGGTACAAATATAGCTGAACACAACCAGTCTAAATGTAATGCACAATTCAATAACACCTGCAAAGTCCGTCACTAAATAGATTACCGAATGTAAACACGCATTGCTTCGCTTGTGATTATCGCTCGACTGCCTCGTCCATCAATCGTGGCATTCCTTTATACTGCACAGATGCAATATGTTTGCTCGGCCGCGGGGGCCCAATTTCCTAGAATCACTCCTGGCTAATGACTGCCATAAAAGATTACAATACACAATGGGCTGTTTTTCTAATCAAAATTTTTAAATACAAAGTAAACAAAAGAAGTTCGAATGCTGAAAGGTAATAAATGTGTTTCTACAAGGTTGCAGGTGTGAATTTGACTTTGTCGGCACCTCGGTCGTAACAATATTAAGGATGTGTTTGTGATTTTTATAGAATAAACCTTAGTCTTAACAAGAGTTATACGTTATGGTAAATCGAAGAGTTTTTATTTGTAAAGCAACCTAGATCGCCTATATTATTTGTAATAGATGCTAGTAAATAATAATTTGTCTATCGGATCTATCAATCATGTATCTAGAACGTTCCCCACCATTATAAAAATAATGAAGCAAGCTAAAAGGGAGTCGCCATAAAAGTCTGTACCTAGTGTTTTTACTAGTATTATTTTTGTCCTTTACGCGATGAAATAATTTTTATACCGTACTAGTGTCAAATTATTTCCTGCTGTGATTTTAGAGAAGTTTAGAAGGCGTTTTTTAAGGATTAACTCTAATAATCTATACATTTGTAGGTTTATGTGAGCCGAGTGTGTCAAAAAAGTTTTATGAAGCAAAGTATATATTTTTATTAGTTTATTTAGCTTCGTGTTTTTTTCTGGAAATTCTAGTGGAAACTAATTGAAGTTCAGGGCATAATTTTTGTCTGTAATATTTATTTTCGTGGTAGTGTAACGCCTAGCGTACGCGTCCCAAAACTCAAAGGGCGTGGGTTCGAGCCTGGCCGGAATGCATGCTATATATGCTACTTAGTCAGTTTTCTGATCTAATGTGCATATTGATACAATCGCCACGTGCTAACAATGGTGAAGTAAAACATCGTGATGTAACCTGCACATCGATATAACCGATATGTCATTTATGTATGAAATATTAAAAGAAAATATATTGTGTGTATAATCTATAAGTTTAGTTTTCATGGATTTCTAATTACGTCATATTCTGATAAATGGTATTATATTCACAAAACAATTATAAAATTACAAAAAATCGAATACATACATACATACATAACTTCACGCCAGGTCCCTTGCGGGGTAGGCACGAACAACAGAGCACCATACAGGTTAATTCTTATACACCTCACTTGCTTCTTTGACATTCATAGCTCTTGTCATGCACGCTCATCTGTTCTTAAGGCTCCTGACATCACCTTCTGCTAATACATGATCAATTTGATCATGGAAAGTGTGTCGTGGCCTTCCGCGACTTCTGCATCCATCCACTTTTGCATTGTATATCTGTTTAGTCATTCTTTCATCATACATTCTTTCCACATGCCCGAACCACCGGAAAGATGAGTAAAATATTTCTTTTACTCATCTTAATATTATAAAAAAGTAATGATGAACAAACAAACATGAGTATATGTGGATGAAAAAAATATACGAGGAGAAATTACAAAAATTAAATCTTCAACTACAGAACCAATGGCGTCTCCCTTTAGTGTTGCTCAGTACCAAAGATATATACAATAACACAACATATATTAATAATCTAATTCGACTGAGGTCGATGACACTAACCAGTTTGGCATCCCACCATGCTATGTACAATTATTCCAACTTGTTTATACTTTGTTGTATGAGTTATGATTAAAGATTTTCCTTAATAGTTTTCTTTGAATGGTCTTTTAATTAGCAAACTTTTATATGCTTGTTTCACTTGAATAGCCCGACTGGGGTTATTGTTAATTGATTTTAAAGAGTTATTATATAGCTTTTGAAGTATAAGTCATAAGGTTATCTCTAAGTATGGTTAGAAAGACCAGAGACGTTTTATCAAAAGACATATTGTTTTTCGAGTATTAAAGATCTGTCTAAAGATACAGTTGTTTTGTTAAATACAATATCAAAGATTTTTGAGCAGGGTAATGGATGAGAATCAATAGAGATGATTTCCCCACAATATTTGTTTCTAATTTGCTCAGTCCTAATTATTATTGTGTTTATAATAATTATATATATTGCGTGTATATCTATTATTATTATTCATACTATAGTTTAAACTAGCTTCTTCCCGCGACTTCATCCGCGTGGAATACTAAAAAGAAAAGTAAGTTAAAACCCCCCCCATTTTGAAACATTCTTCATTGATGCTCCGCTCCTATTGGTCTTAACATAATTATAGTAGTTCCTCGATAAATGGGCTATGTAACACTGAAAGAATTTTCAATACAGACCAGTAGTTCCTGAGACTAGCGCGTTCGAGCAAACAAACAAACAAACAAACAACTCTCCAGATTTATATATTAGTACTCGTATAAGATATCAGTACCACATCCGTCCGTCACAACAGAGCACAGATCGAAGTGAAGTTAAACATTAATAAAAGTCAGACTTTCGATGTCTAAGTATTTGATCATCTTGGCTGTCTATAGAAATAAGATTCTGAGTGTACACCAAAGCCAAAGACGAACAGCAATAGAAAAATACAAAAGATAGTACGCATATTTGTAAGCGATCTCTTCACGGCAACCCTTGGCAGGGCTTGACAGATTTTCAATACCTACTGACGCTGATGCAGTCTATAAATAATGACTAAATAGGTAAAGAAAAGTTTTTGTAGGTATCTACTTCGCCCGTGGTCGAAATTTGACCATAATAATTAATGTCAAAGACTATATATATATAGTATATTTGTATAGTTCGATAATCACAGATTTTGCCAAGGCTAAATCAGGAGCCTTAAGAACAGACGAGCGTGCATGACAAGAGTTATGAATGTCAAAGAAGCAAGTGCGGTGTATAAGAATAAGCCTGTATGGCGCTCTGTGGTTCGTGCCTACCCCGCAAGGGACCTGGTGTGAAGTTATGTATGTAATTTGACTTTAACGATAAACAAAATAGTATAAATGCGTGTGTGTGGCAAGTCAAACACATGGCAGTGTGTGTAATGTTCTTTTATCTATTTAATGTACTTTTTATGCATAATTAAAAAAACATAGTATTCGTTCCTTCTTCTCTATATAAACAAACTTTAAGTGTGCGAAATTTCATACTCCATAATTTTCGTAAAAAGGGGTACTAAATTTTTGCTTCACTTATAAATATATAGATATTAATACACAATTATAACTTACAAGACTATAAATAAAATAAGCATTTCAGGTCATCTTCTTGTATAATAACATCACATCAAATATTGTAATAATTATTTCATGTCGTGTGCGTATGTGGGTTATACACGGCTTGTTCTCTTGAACTTAACTGGGCCTAGAGATCCGGTTGGGTACAATGGCACAATGGTGTATCTATTACGAGACCTGTGGGCGGTTTATTCCGCTTATAATTCAACGTCAAGTCGCCCGCCTCAGAGGCATTGGTGTTTTCCGTTTTTTTTAAAGCCCGACTTTATCGGATAGATCTTGTGCGCTTATCGGATGTAGTAATATTAATTAAACTTTTGATGGAGTGGTGGATATCTATCATATGGCCGTACAAAATGAGTGGATGAGAGTAAGCAGGGACTGGTGAATACTCTGAGGATTAATTTACAGGCGGTTCCTATATCTTATTATTCATGCACTTATCCCTACTATCGGTTAAATTTTGTTATTAATTTAAAATTTTAACAAACAGTAAGGCAAATGTATGGTCGGTAAGATATAGACACCGGTCCTTAAGTTTTATCGAGATATATTTTTAAGCGGTTTTTGTCATCACTTAAATCAATTTTCAAGAAAGGTTTGCACATACTATTTTTTTACCTAAGGCTTCGCTTGCGAAATTAAAAAAAACTCATTTTTTAAATGTAAGTAAAAGAAAGCTACTTTCCAACGTTTCACCCGCGGTGTAGCTGCGAGGAAAACTCTAGTCGATATATAAAGTTAAGAGTTTTTAGAAAAATAATTTCCTGAATAAATAAATTTAAGTTATAAATATTATGAAAATCGACTACAACTTTAGTCTTAAGACAAAGTACGTAAAAACTCTTTTGTGTTGTTTCATTGACTCTCAGAATAAAGAGTCTTTGAAACAATTCGTTAACAAACTAGACCAGGATACAGATTAATCATACAATAGTTAGGCAGTTAGGTAGGGATTTGGTTACTTGGTGTAACGGCCGATCTGGCCTTGACTAGCGGCGCATTTCACGTAACCTGCATAGGTCAATGAATCACGTTCTGTAACATCACACGGCGACCGCCGAACTTATGACGTCAGCTTTTGGAATTCCAGTTTAGTCTTCAAGGCTAGTTTGTCTCAAATCTTAGATGTAGTTTTAGGTAGTTAGTTTTATTAAGTAAAGAATAACGCCTGGATAAAACGATTTTGGTATAGAGAATTTTTTTTCTAATGCTGTGTGATATTTTAGTTAAAATTTATTACATTTGTTTTTTTAAATTTAAAATTTTAAAACAATAAATTGAAAAGTTTAAATGTTTATCGGATGTGTAACTATAATTTATTAAAGACTTTAGATAAAACGACATGTATAGTCCTCCTTGACGTATCCGTCAACGGCGAACCTTGTTAAATCCGGCTGTGCGAGCGCAAGTGGCTACATACCGTGACCCCGGCGCTAGGCGGAAAGAAGGCTCCCATGGGGTTTTAGTGGGTATACCGGCAGCCGGTCGTATTGAACCGGCGTCGGGGAGCCCCACACACCGGCCGCGCATGATCCCCCGCGCGGCTGACGGTGCGGTAACGCATTTCCCCATGTAAAAAAAATAAGCGCAAGTGGCTAGCGAAACTAAATTGGTTTTAAAAGTTCTTCTGCAAGGAGTGCAATACAGCCGTCCTGTTGAGTCGTATGTGTAGTTGTAAGAGATTTTAGGGCGGTTCTTTTTGATAAGGCGTTGTACGTCAGTGTTCTACTCGCTGCGTTTCGAAGGCAGCAACCACCTTATCAATAGAATTACATCACTCCCTTCTTTGTAAAGCAAGATCTTCCCAGCCGTCACTTGGGATGTCACATGTCGACAGGTGGAGTCATGGCAAAAAGTCATGGTAGCGTAATGGCTAGCACATGTGCCCCTAATGGCGCGCATGCGCTACTTGGCAGATTTCTGCTAATGAGCATATTGTTACAATTTACACGCGCTACCAACGGTGAAGGCAAACATCGTGATGCAACCTGCACATCCAGATAACCGATGTGCCCAACCTACTAAGCCGCTTTTACAAGCGTGGCGAATTCTATCCGTTCCCTTATAATGGAAGGCCCGAGAACAGCAGTGGGACATTTATGCGTAATTATTATTACCTTTATATATATAATTCTTCTGTATGTGTGTTGAAAGCGAACTCCACCTAAACGGCTGGACCGATATGAATGATTTTTTTTGTGTGTTCAAGTGGACCCTGTAGATGGCGCTGCAATCAGGTTCTAAATTTTATTTCTTCAGGGTAAGACACCGTCTGCCAGGACAGTTAGTATTTTATAATAATTTGTTAAATGAATAATATAAGCTTAACAAAAGGAACTTCTATAAATGTTGTATCTACATTTTGAAGGGAGGAATGAATATGCAGAACAGAACTTTATATATATTAAATTTAACACTTATTATCTACGTTTTGGCAATAAGGCTTATATATAGGCCAACGACCTTGACAGTTTGGGAGGAGCCTCTATACCGCTCCCCGGGTCCAGGGGGTTACACCCAGGCAAAATCAATATTTTATCCGTGCAGGAACGGAGAAAGAATCCAATTTCCTGCGGTCAAGAAGCTTGTCATAAGAAGCGATAAAACAACCCACAGCCACGTGGTGGTAGAGTATTTGCCCGACTGGATGGTTACCACCCCTGGTCTAGAGTATGTCGCCATAACAACATTGACTTATGTTCCGGCATTAGTGACCACGTTCCAGTCTCCCTTAAGAGAGCAGCAGCGCAGTTATAGCACCTTTGGTGTTGCAAATGTCCATAGGCGATGGTAACCGCTTTCCATCAAGTGAGCGGTCTGTCTATTCGCTGAACTCCTGCAATAAAAAAGAAAATAATTTTATTTATTACAATTACATGAATAAAACAGTTAATATGTTTCACTTTTGAAAAAGTTAATTAGATTTCGATTTATTCGACGGATATTTTTTATTTGATGATTGTACTGCAGAACCTATCAGTCAATCGTCAGATTTTTCTTGTTCTTATCAGTATTGAAATTTTATGTATCAAATTAAATTAATTACTAAGTATTCCCTGTTTGCTGCAACTCCATTAATTCTTCGAAAGGTAATCCTGTATCATACTTATGTATAAAACTCATAAAAAAGAGCTTGAGATATAAATAGAATAAGAAAGATATGGAAAAACAATATTTAGCTAAGCGCTGGAGAGTTTCTTGCCGCTTCTTCTCTTTAACAGCAATAACACGTTGCGAAGCGGTGTACATGGAGTAGGAAGTAAATTTGAATTTTTAGTTACACGTATAACTTTCAAAAAGTGTTCTCCAGTGGAACTTATTTTGCATAAAATCTTTTGAATTTGAAATATTCATCTAGCAATTTGGCCAAATTGTACTAATCACCTGGCGCCTGTGTTTCATTTCAAAGGCGCCAGTAAAACAGCAATATTATAAAATTAGGTAAGGAGTGTCACAAATGTGTTTGCTATTACTTTTAATATATCATATTACGCATGATGACGCCATTAGTTCAGTTCCGAGAATTCGTCATAAAATATGCTGGAAATTTACAAAATTGCAAACTTCACTGATATGATTTTAGGAACCAGTATTAGTTTTACTTAGATATTTTGACTGTTTTAGCTGAACCGAACAAGTGTTTAGTAGATCTAGTATCTTTTTATGTCTGCTTGTATGATAACGGTTCCTCTTGCAGGCGAGTGGTTAACGTCGTCCATGGACATCTGCAACACTAAGGGTGCCGATGAGACTTAGTTGAGTCGAGAAATTGAGACTTAAATATCTGTTTGCGTCATGTTTGAAGAGCCGAGAGATATTGTAGCGCTCTAGAAAAACCGCGGGAGAGATCATTCCATAGCTAGCTCAAGTATGGCATAAAGGAGTATGCGCCACGTACAGTGGATGATTGCCAGGTATCGAGCAAGTTCGAGATGAGAACGCAAGTGTTGCGCGCTCTCGTGGGGCACAGTAACAAACCGCCCACGCCTGGTCTAGTCTAGACCTAAAGCTAGAAGTCCCCTGGCAATATAAGAGGTCTGTGAGTGAAGGTCCCCGCTTGCCAGGGCACGTGGAGTTGGAAAGTCCGTTATCCGGAGTTCTGGCATAAGGCACAGGGCAAAAAACCTAGGGGTTTTAGTGGGTATCCCTAATTAGGGTGTGGCAATAGCGTGGCACCAGTTCTGACTGGGCTTGCTAGTGCCACTCGCGACCTAGCGAATCCCACACACGGGTCGAGAATTATCCCACCAGGCCTCTGTCCCTGTCGCGGCTTATCCCTCAAACGGATTAAAAAAAAAGTGTTGAGGAAGTGTGGATGAACTCCCAATCGTCAGAAAGTGGTGCGATGTTAATTGGGCGATGCACGTACCAAATAAAATAACTTACCAGAACACTCCCCGTTGTACAGACTGTAGAACATAATTATGGCATTTTATTTCTGCATGAGTTCAGCGTACTTGTATATTAGCTTCACTCAATTTGCATAATATAATCTCAACAACAAAACCTGAACAGCTGCTCTTTATAAAAGCAGCATTAAACTTTTAATTAAACTGAGTCCCTTTAGAAGCTTCGTTTTCTAAGTTATACTCATAGGTGATTATATAGGTACGGTAGTCCCATAGTTTGGAAATTGAAGACATACCTGTCGACGCTAATATCGTATCTAAAACTTGAACGTTAAAGATGAATATCGTATAAAGGACGGTCTCGATAATGTGGGATCTTAGCTGATTGGTGTTATGATAAAGTCGTCACGGGAGACGCGCGTGGCGTTACGAGATTGACGCGGTACACTTGCCGCAGTTTTGGCTGGTGAGCAAGGTTTTTTAGGGGTCTCTAGCGAAGGTTAGCCTGGTATTCTATTGACTATTCGAACTTGTTTATTTGGTACTTTGAAATCAATTATCACTAATTGTAAAACAGATAAAACAGACGGCATACTCGTCACATCTGTTCAATGTAGACTGGCGGGTTTCACACGGTAGTAACTCCGGTGTGCATTATGCATGATAGCTAAGAACTACCTGAGCGATGCGTGCTGCTCAACTAGGAATCGAATATAGATCGTTTAAATTGATTAATGATTTTTGAGGCACTACGATAACTTTATAAACATACCTATAATATATATATTAATACGTGAGGCAAAAACTTTGTACCCCTTTTTACGAAAATTGTGCAGATGGAGGATAATGAATTTTCGCAAAGTTATAATTTATATAGAGAAGAAACGACGAATGCTAATATTTTTTTAAATTATGCATAAAAATACATTAAATCAATAAAAAAAAGACATTACACTCACTACAATGTGTTTGACACACATGCATATATACTTTATTGTTTATTGTTCAAGGCAAATTAAAAGTGTAGCCTTGGCGAAATGTGTCATTATAGAAGAATAGTCTTTGGCATCAAATTGTTATGGTCGAATTTCGACCACGGGCGACCACTAGTAATAATAAATATGAAAGTAAATTAAACCAAATTCCTAAAACGAGAAAATGCGCTGCTGCTCTCTTAAGGAGAGACTGGAACCTGGTCACTAATGCCGGAACACAACTCAAAGTTGTTATGGCGACATACTTAAGACCAGGGGTGGTAGCCATCCAGTGGGGTAAATGCCCTACCACCTGGCTGTGGGTTGTTTTGTCGCCTCTTACGACAGGCCGCCCGGCCGCAGGAAATTGCCCATATATCGTGCCTGGTGTGGTGCCTGGAAAAACATCGCACGCGACATATTTTACAGGAGGTTTAAGATTTTAAGTATATAATAGGGTCCGTCCGCGAGTTGTACACGTTTTATGGGTAGCAAAAATCACAGTGGTTCTATATTAAGAATTTGAATCAGTGAAAGCATTTCATCGAAATCAAAATTTTCTCGAACTGGCCATTTTAAACCGCTCCCAAGAAAATTCCCGCGGAATTCCCGGGATTAAAAGTATCGTAGATTAAGTCCGGAAATTTGCTGTCGATCAACGAAAACCGCATCGAAACTGGCATAATAGTTTTTGTGTGAATCCCGAACAACGAGACACACACAAAAAATACTAAAAACAAAAGACTACACTTTTTTTAGAATTTTATAACCTTATAGACAGATAAATTTTGTATTATAATTATCGTATAAGGATTTTTGTATTAGGATGTAAATTATTGTTTGTTACAATACAAAACGGTAAATAAGTACATAGATTCTGTCGCTTACGATGTTTTATTATTTAAGTCAAGGAACCGAAAATTATGAATCGCCGAAATTCGAGAGGCAATTGTTGTATGAACTCGTGGGATAGGCCATAACAAGTGCATACGTAACGCCAACTCTGCTCAGACGAAGCGGACCAACCGTACCGGAACATAGCACACTGTGTATCAAATTGCCCAAGTTCTTTTTTGGTGTGCGTGTTGTAAGTGTTTTAGGAACACGTAATAGTTCATTTGCTTTGTTACAATTGCTATATTTATTGCAAGTAAGACGAAGGCTTAGACCATGTTCTTATTAGAAGTTTCAGTTAAAGATTTACTGATGAAGTGGGCTCTAACAACGGTCGAATTTTTTAAACTGGTAGAGATGCACATGTTTCAAGCAAATTTGTAATCTTGTTTGTGCTGTTCAAGTACAGGCCACGCCTCGCTGACATACAAAGGGACTGGTCCAATTATGAATTAATAGACCTGTCTTTTTAACTTGACCGGCATTTTGGGGTCACAAATGACACCTGTCCCACTCACGCCACTTGGCCCAAGCTTCTGAGATACGGGCCTTGACGTCATGGTTGATATCACTGGATGCGCTAAGACAGATCCCAAATAAAGGAAGTAAAGTAAATACAAATAAAGGATTTATCAATACCGGACTCAGCTGTGAAAGTATGAGGCCGGTATTGACAACCATTTTGGTCGCTTAAGGCTGCTTACATTAGTATTAGTGAATGTTTAAATAAGGTAAGTAAGGTAATTAGGTAAGTTTTACGTGGTAGAGCCATGCTGGAGTAATTATCTAGATCACAGCTCTTGGGGCCGGCTTAATCGGTATGATAGTCTCACAGAATATCGATCGGCATGAAACGGTTTGCCTTGAGCTAATCATGTTTCGTGAAATGAGTTACATTTCCTAGTTCTAACTTCCTCATATCCTATCCCCTCTAAGAAATTACTCCTGTTTGATCCCCCTATCCCCCAGATATTAGAAAAGAAAAGAAATAAAAAGAAAAGAAAAGGAAAGGAAAGAAAAAAAGAAAAGAAAGTGAGTTTAGCAGACAGGCCCACCTGATGGGAAGCGGTTACCATCGCCTATGGAGAATTGTAAAATTAAAGGTGCTACAAATGCCCTGCTCTCTTAAGGGAGACTGGTTAGTCTAGCCACTTATTCCAGAACACATCTAAGGTTTTTTTGACGGCATACTCTAGACCAGAGATGGTAGCTAACCAGACGGACAAATACCCTACTATCTGACTGTGTGTTATTTTTTCGCCTCTTGTAACAGGCCGCAGGAAATTGTATTTTTTCTCCGTTCCTCCACAGGTAGCGCGAACATGCCAAGTATCGAAACAAAATTGAATTTTATGCTGTGTTATAACTACCAGTATTTCTAGACACGTGACGATTTTACTAAGCGATACTCCAAAAGTGACCACTTTAGGCCCTCAGTTCCTTATAACACTTATCAGTATATAGACAATAGAAAATTCAAGGCCACGCGAAGTCTTCTCAGCGTTATTAAATTGCACACTCATATTTCATACTAAGTATTGAAGCAGCCGAATAAGCTTAATCTGTTGTATGTTTATTTGAAATATTATAATTATTCTATTATTCTAAAGTTCGTCCGTTCTAAGCCATATTTGGCATCTGTAAAACTCATTTTAGTAGTTCAGTGAACTATCGATGATGATACAATAAAAATGTGAAAAAATTGGTATCGATTAAAATAAATCGATTTATTCTATAATAATATATATTATTATTTAATCATTTATATTCAGTCAAATTATTTTTTATCTTTTAAAACTAACGCATGGCAATGTTATGTGTGTCCTGACAGCTAGGCCAGCCAGATCTTAGATTACAATATAGTTTCTTCATTTTCTTAAGCTTATGTCAAGTATAGCTCAGCTGAGCTGTAGGTTATCAACTGAAGTCATTCAACGGAGTTCTTGTGACTGGAAAGGCCACATTTGACTATACAATTCACTTTTCTCACAAAAACACACAATTGCTATTCAAAAACTATCAATATCCTACAACTATCCAGGCTCCCTAAAGAGACCAGCAGCGCATTCGTAGCACCTTTGGTGTTGCAAATGTCCATAGGCGATGGTAACCGCTGTCCATCAAGTGGGCCGTCTGCCTGTCTGCTGATCTCCTGCAATAAAAAAAAACTATTGTTCATTTTACAGTAATTTTCTACATTTTTAGAAAATAAAACTGCACTGTACAACTTCTTCTTTCAGTTTCCGCCAAAAACTCCTGTTTGTCAACAATTTTTTTTCTCTCAAATATTAATGACGTGACCAAAAAATTGATGTACGAGTATAATCGAAGAGTTTAAACATGAGTTGATATTAGATTACGTATATTTTCTAAATTTTAAGGATAAAAAGCAACAAAACGTAAAATATATATTACATAAATATATAATATAACAACAGCCCATAACTGTCCCACTGCTGGGTTCGGACCTCCCACGGTTGGGGAATGGACGATATAACCCGCTTTTCCAAGGCGGCGTGGTAGGTTTGACACATCGGTTATCTCGATGTGTAGGTTGTATCACGATGTTTTTCTTCACCGTTAGCACATGGTAGTTGTAACAATATGCATATTAGGTCAGAAAACACCCCTAGTGGTGCATGCGTTCCGGCCAGAATCGAATCCGCGTCCGTTACGCTACCACGACTGTATAGTTCTAATAAATTATATAATAATTCCAACGGCATTTTAATAGAGTCCTGCAACTCGTAACAATATATATGCAATAGTAAAAAATGACGCAAAATATTTACACAAGGAATGTTCTAATAAAAGAATGTCACGAGTCCTGTGAAAAAACAAATCCTTAAGTAATTTATGTTTAGCCAGTCTTAAGGGAATGAATGAGTAATGCCTGGTACCTTGCCTAGCGCCCACGCACTAGGATCTTGGCATGCGCCATTGTATGCACAATTGCAGTGTTTATTTAGTGAAAGCGGCTCATGAATCTTAAATAACTGAGGATAATAACCAACCGGGTATTTCTAGCCAGTACAACTTGGCTTCTACTTTTATAGAACGCAATTTTATCAACGTTTCTTTGATGCAAATTATGTTTATTAAAATTTTCACAATCCTAGCTTTATTTACAAGTTTTTAATATTATTCATTATTATTAGAATCTCCAACAAATGGTAAATTTTACAAATTTGTAAATTATAGATAACCTTAAAATTTTAACAATGTGTTCCTTCGATGATTGGACAACACGACATGCGTAAAAATATTATAATAATTATATAAATTTAGTATATCAAGATTGTTGTATGAATAGCCGAATTGTTGTTTCTTAATTATTTCATAATGGTTGCATTGTAGATAATATTGGTGTACTTATTTTACCCTATTCTTTATGTTTATAATGATGGTTTATTCTCATTATAATTAACAAGCTATCCTGATTGTTTCTTTTAAGTGTAATTCTCATTTACTATGCGAATTATTCGTTTATTTTAATTAATTTCTAAACAAGTTCCTAAAACTTATTTGATTTTTGGGGGGAGTACCTTCCTTGTATGACATATATTTAAAGTCTTATAGACATTTAAGCAAAAACGGATTCCTTCAGAAATTATCATATTTGTTGGTACGTCTTTGTAAATCCCAGAAGTTGTTTTCGGGATTTTTTATAAGTATTAAATTTTAAAGATACAACATTAATATTACAATCTTATCTACGAAAAATTAATGAGTAGTTTAAAATAATTGTTTATAAGAATATTACACTAATAAATATGTTTCTTATCATCATATTATCATAAAATTTTTATACCGAGGGTGGACATGGGATACTTTTATCTCGAATTATGGAATATATTTAATCTATCCCAATTTATGTAAAGATTATCCCAGAAAGTAGGATAAGGAGAGGCAAACTCTAGTGCTGTTATAAATAATAAAATCTAAAATTAACACAAACCTACATTACTATTGAACTCTAAATCGCAATACTAAATATGTAGTCCCAAACAATGTATAGATATGATAGCAATACAATTTAAAACTTTACGAACAAACAAACATATGGGTATACTTTTATTTTGTGAGTATAATCTTGCAAGTTGTAATATTACGGCTAAAATATGATAATGTGCTACTATATAATTTATAAGACGCTTTTCTTCGAATCCCAAAATGCATTTGTGGAAACGTTTAGCTTCGTGTCATCTTGATAAGGCCATGAATAGAGAAAATGTATATATTTGGCGAGTCATATCATAATGGGTTTATTGCACTTCGGGGAATAACAGTATCTTTTATTGCTTTCATTTAAAGAGTTACACACTATTTATAGTAGATTTTGTGTTCTGTTTTTATTGCGACGATGACAGGGGGCCTAACTAATGGAAAGTGGTCATCGTCGCCTACAGACGTTGCCAGGAGAAGTCACAAAGCTAACGCGTTGTTAGACTTTAAAATAGAGTGGGGGATGGATTGACCTGCCCGTGTCGGAGTCCTTTACTGGAATTAGACCAAAGCAATAAGAGTTATCCATTGAAGATGGCGTAGATAACAGAGTCAATGGCTGGCTTGTGTGGGGACTCAGCAAGGTATTAAAGGTACCTATTAAAAAGGTAACCCATGGGATAATACTCCACTTAAACCTCCTTCCCCCCATTTGTCCCGCGCTCATGGTAGTTAAGCGTGAGACTTGGAACGTAGTTACGCCCACGCTGATCTTGCGCATCAGTGCTTGAGAATGCACCGGGAGCACCGCGGGGTTATTATAACATATATCTGTCTTTTTTTTATTGTTCAAGTCAAATTAACAGTGTAGCTTTGGCGAAATCTGTGATTATAAAAGTATAGTCTTAGACAACAGAACCTTAATAATGTTACAATTTGAGCAACCTGCAAACAAAGCACATTTATTACCCGCCGGCGTCGTTTGAGCTAATAACATTGCGCTTTTATGACAGTCTTCTTTTGTTTACTTTGTGTTTAAAATTTGTAATCAGAAAAACGTTCTATTGTGTATTGTAATCTTTCATGGTAGTCATTAGCCGGTTGTGATTCTTGGAAATTATTGTTACGCGGTCGAATATTGTGTCGAGACATATTGTATAGTTTAGTATAAAGCAATGCCCGAACGGAGGGGTGAGGCAGTCTAGAGATAGTTACGAGCGAGACAAGAAGTTAGTGACGGCGCTTGTTATTGAATCGTGAATTACGTTTGCACTGGTTGTGGTCAGTTAAATTTTGTACCTGTGTTATACGTGTTTGTATAGTTATAATAAATTCTATAGTAATTCCAACGGCATTTTAATTCGAGTCCCGTAACTCGTAACAATAATCTTCAAACTTGTAATTTAAATTAATTATGGTCGAATTTAACCACTGAGGGACTACTAATAATAACTAATAAGGTACAATTTTCATGTAATATTTATTTCTTTAAAGTATTTATCAGGCTTATAGTCTTAGTTCATTGTGATCAAGAACGGAATGCGGATGTATTTAAAACAGATTTAATTGGTTTCAACCGCGAGCAGTAAATTATGGTCGTCCAAAATAGTCAAATTTTATTATCTGTTATTTCGCCAACCCAGTAGCGTTTTGGCTTTATTTTTAAGTAAATTGACGCTATCTGTGGCAATAAAAAATATTTTCTATATTCTGCTCTAATTTTTCACTTATTTTTATCCACTTCTATTCATTTATGAGATAACTGTGAATGTTTATTAGGCAGTTGCGAAAGTTAACTGCCTAGGCATTTTGATAAAACGGTTGTTTGAAACCTTAGGTGTTTCATTTTATGACATCATATTGTTATTTTCATTAAAACTTTCTTATTGACATTAGAAGTTTTTATCCAAACTGCGATATTTCCATAAATATTCTAATAGATATATTATAAAAAGTTAAAATCTGTGCATGAGAACCAAGTACGTTTAGTCTATACCTTATAGTCTTATGTTATTATTATTTAGGTTTATGGCTTGGCAGCTAGGCCTTTAAGCCAGATCTTAGTTTAAAATATAGTTTCTTCATTTTCTTATGCCTATGTTAGCACAGCTGAACTGTAGGTAATCAGCTAGTGCCATTCAACGGAGTTCTTGGGACAAGTCAAAAGGCCACGTTTGACTATACAGTTCACATTTCTCACAAAACACATAACTACTACTCAAAAACTATCAATATCCTACAGCTATTGTTCATTTTAGAGTAATTTTACACATTTTTTGAAAATAAAACTGCACAGCACAACATCTCCTTTCAATTCCCGCCTAAAACTCCTATAGTCTTGTGTTATCTATACTCTCTACAGATAAATAAAATTGAAGTGTCTATTTGTAATGTAAAAATAAAAATGTGCCAAAAAATCAGGGGACAATTCGGTCCAGAAGATTTCAGAAATGAAATTTAGAATAGAATAGAATGTAGAGTTTTAGTCTGTCTGTCTGTCGCAATTTTCGTAAAAAGGGGTACAAAGTTTTTGCTTAACGTATTGAAATGTTTCATATACCAAATTATTTAAGCATCGAATGCTTCTCCCAGAATCTGAAATATTTTCTAAGTTTCTTCAACTCATGGTATCTGAATATGTCCGAATAACTGCTCCCAAAAGAACAACAACACTTTAAATTACACTTTTACAAATGAAACTTGTCCATTCTCCTCTCGTTATCGTTCAAGGAGTAAAGGTCAGTGCACAATAGTCGGTGATTATGACTATATTTTGACTGCGGGCGTCAAATTTCGTGCGGCGACCGGCTCGAATTGTTTTTCGTGCCAAATACTATAACAATGCGGCTAAAAAGACGATAAAGCTGTGCTGGACTCATGCATGTGAATTTTTCAGTGTGAATTATTTGAAGCTTTTGGTGCACTTTGTAGCAATGTTGTCCACGAAACCTTTTTGGCATTGAAATTATAAATGTTTATTTTAAGGCGAATTTCACACTTAAGTATCATCAATACTATTCAGCAGTCCACTTAATTCATAGGCGGTAGCTATATTTTACTTACGTATACAATACTATCGGCGAGAGTTAACTTGAGACCTGAGCGGAATGCGCGCTCCCCTCCCGACCCCCGTCTTACCGCTCTCGCCATCGACGCGTCAGTACCTCGTACTTATGTCATCCGAGCGAAGTCTCAAGTTAACTCTTGCGGGTAGTAACAAAGGAACTAAGTCCATAGTCCATAGGCGAGTCGAAGCCAACTTGATTGCAAGTTAATACAATGAATGACATGTGTTTCATGATAACATAGATATTTGTTAGTGAATTGACTAACGCGATTGCGAAGGGCATCATCAGATTCATTTAAATCCGTTCAATAGTTTTCACGTGATGCTCTGACAGCCAGACAGACAAGAATTATAAAAATTACATTTTCGGTATTTCTTGGTTCGTCTTAGCACCGTGATGTTTTTCAAATTTTTAAACGCATTATACAAACTCAAGTGATAATAGGTATAAAATAGAAATTTTGCTTAGCTTTCTGGTACAGTATCTATCTGTGATTTCATAAGTACCAAAATTTAAGTGCAAGCTGCTTATGTATACTCGTACTTAAATGTCCAACTGTAAATGACGAATTTTAAGTTTCTTGTCTGTCTGTCGATCTGAAAGGTTGTCTCGAATGGTCTCCAAAATAATCTTGTGCTTATTCAGAAATCCAAGTGAGCGCTCCTTTCTAGTGCAGTACTGAACTAGTCACCTTAATAGTACTATTAGTATAACTTTTGATTGCGTTCTTTCAACAGATAGGCTGACAGAAAGCAGTTACCATTGCCTATGGATGTGCTGCTACTCTCTAAACGGAGACTGGAACCTGGTCACTAATGCTGGACCACAACTCAAACTTACTATGCTAGCATACTCAAGGGTGGTAGTTATCCAGACGGGCATGCCCTAACCTGACTGTGGGGTTTTATTGCCTCTGATGACAGGCCGCCGGGCCGCAGGAAATTGTATTCTTTCTCCGTTCCTGCACGGATGAACTATTCAGTCATTAGAACTTTTCGATCTTCTTTGTTAGCAATCGAAACACTGTCCTAATATTTCAGTCAGCTGAATGCAGACCGAGTGAACTAATAGATTTATTAACATTCAGTAAAGTGAAACGTTTCTTAAAGAACAGTGTCGGGAATTGGATCCTAATAGTACATCTTTCACGGAATACATAAGATTACTTTGAAACGGCTCAACAGATTTCAATTGAAGTTTTGGTGTGTAAAACGAAGAATTTTATCTAAACTTTTTGTATGTTTCATTTCTTCAGAAGATCTCTCTTTTCTTTCACCATATCCAAATTAATTGGGGTCGGCATAATATGTATTTTCATTCCACACTCCTCTGTTCTGACATACAGCTTCTGTCACACCACAAATCACCGTAGCATCCTTCACACAATCCATCCATCTACCTTTACATTTGTATCCATCCATCTTGTAGCTTAACATTTCTTCAGACGATAATAATAAATTCCAAGTGAACAAGTTTATTCTCAATGCTATAAAGAAGTAACAAGCAAACATACAAACTAACTCACTTTTTTATATACTAATATGGATTTAATAATTTCCCATTTCTCAAAGCCCGGATTTGTAGCCGAAGTGAAATTAATTAAGCTTAACGTTGCAAAAGCTCTCATGCGAGGTTAGTACACAACTACACACGTCTGACAGTAATAGTGAGTTATGGATTACACCTACACGTACCAGCGTCGTTATACATCTAAATAAAGCTCCATAAAGGCTTAAGAAATGTTTAACTTCGGACAAACATAAAAAAGTTAGTCTTATAAAGTTTTTGAAAAACCACACACCTTTTTTTTATTGCATGAGTTCAACAGACAGGCAGACCGACCACCTGAAGGAAAGAAGTTACCATCGCCATCGGACATTTATAACACCAAAGGTACTACCAATGTGCTGCTGCTCTGTAAAGGGAGACTGGAACCTGGCCACTAATACCG
Organism: Dendrolimus punctatus; assembly: GCA_012273795.1. NCBI lineage: Eukaryota > Metazoa > Arthropoda > Insecta > Lepidoptera > Lasiocampidae > Dendrolimus > Dendrolimus punctatus. Next base: position 22,786,734 of record CM022528.1, on the reverse strand, counting down.
AAGCACAAGTTAAGGTTGTTATGGCGACATACTCTAGACCACGGGTGATAGCCATCTAGTTAGACAAGTATTCTACCACCTGGCTGTGGGTTGTTTTATCGCCATTTACGACAGGCCGCCAGGTCACAGGAAATTGTTTTTATTCTCCGTTCCCGCATAGATACATTTAAGAAATAACAAATAACACAAAAAACAAAGAATAAGTGTGTTCTTCATATTTTATTTGCATAATTAGATATAGTTTTAATCTAAAGTTCTTTTCTCTACACATCATGTTTTATTTTTTTTAATATTAAGTTCTCTATTTATTTGTATAAAAATATAATAGTTAGTCATTGTTTTATGTAATACTAGCTGTCCCGGCAGACGACGTCCTGCCCGGTAAAAAAAAAAATTTAGGGGTATGAAAATTAGATGTTGTCCTATTCTCAGACCTACCCAATGTGCACACAAAGTTTCGTGAGAATCGGTCAAGCCGTTTCGGAGGAGTATGGCAACGAAAACTGTGACACGAGAATTTTATATATTAGACTAGCTGTCCCGGCAGACGACGTCCTGCCCGGTAAAAAAAAAAAATTAGGGGGATGAAAAATAGATGTTGTCATATTCTCAGACCTACCCAATATGCACACAAAGTTTCGTGAGAATCGGTCAAGCCGTTTCGGAGGAGTATGGCAACGAAAACTGTGACACGAGAATTTTATATATTAGATGATAAACATTTGGGTTTGACACGGATATGTCTTTTTCTATACTTAATTTTATAACTATGTTTGTGTTATAAACAAAACAATACGTATTAGAAGTAGAGTTCGATGATGATAATAGTGTATGTTCAGCCTAATTTATTTACAAATTACTATCCATAATCAGCATCAGAAGATCTGAATAATTAAACCTGTCGAGGTAATACCCTGTTCCCACCTTTAGGTATGTCATGAGGAAATCGAAGCCGCACCTTCCAAAGATAAGGCTTTCGATGCAACTTTGGATTTGCATGGACAAAGACTAACGCTATGTTGAGGTTATCACGCTAATATACCTAATATCTCCTGTCTCAAGGAGAGAGCTTTTATAAAAATTGCTATTGCTGAGCAAGAGCCTTTTTAGGACATTACAATTAATTGTAATATAATTATATTATCATGTAAGACTTTCTGTATCTTGTTGTAAATAAATACTTTTTCTTTCTTTCTATAAATTATTCTTCTTCGTCAAGCCGCGTCAAGAGATAACTTTGTAAAAAAGGCCATTTCACACAAAATAAATATTATGCCTATAGAATAAGTTAATCTATACATATATAAAGGTACGGCTATTTTGAAATGAATGAAACTAGGAATATTGTAATACTAGTAATAACACCAGCCCTCAATCGTACGACTGATGGGTTTGGGCTTTGTCATTTTTAAGAAAACAATCGCCGCGCTTATCTTATACGGATCAGCGGGTTTCACGTTCCGATGATCAAGGTGTTCATGTTTCCTAGCGACACAATATACAAATTAGTTCAGAAAAATTTCCCAATCATTGCAAACTTACTTACTTACTAGCCAGGATTTGTACCCACGTCATTCGAATTTGCTGCGAGTGCACTAACGATTAGTCTATCACAACTTACTGTTATTATTGTAGTGTAATAAAGTATACCGGTATTCTAGAGCAATACTTACACGAAAGCCCACACTTGATATGGTAATTCGTCAAAATAAAAAAGTATAGTTTCAAATGCACTAATGTCCTAGGGTCATACAATTTTTTAATTAGGCCATTTTTTGATTTTTGTGCAATGAGTGAGAGTTCTGATGGACCACTTTCCCTTCTCCCTATCCAAACTTCTCTATTCTAACCCATTTCTCCTGCTAATCCTTCTATATCATCCCTCTGTCCCATGCTAAAGGCTGGCAATGCGTTGGCTTCGTCATTGGAGTTACAAAGGCCTGTAGACAATGGTTATCATTTTTCACAAACTGGGCCGTCGCCCTGTTTACTAGCTTCGATAAAAAAAATGTTAGGCATTTAATACAATACAAAAGTGTATTTTTAATCTATGACATCACGTTCCTTTAAAATAGTTTAATGAGTGTCGTATAGCGTCGTCGCCGCCGTCACGTGTTCGTTGCGAATGGCGTGTGTTCACACGGCTTTATTTTCTAAGTTCGTGGTATTTGACTTTGTTACTTCATTTACTTAAATTATTTTGCTGATATTACAGTGTATCAGATAGATCAAACTAATATATCTGATTTACGGAATATAATAATGCTAATACATTTATTATAATAACTTGTGTGTTACTAGCGGCCCCGGCAGACGTTGTCCTGCTTTGAAAAAATAAAAATCTAGGACCCGATCCAAGCGCCACCTACCGGTTCTAATTGGGAATCTAAACCATCCGGGAACCAGCTCAACCACAAAAACAAAATCACCAAAATCGCTCCAGGTGATTAGGATTCTAGAACCCAATATCAGCACCGCCTACCGGTTCTAACGGGATAAAAAGTATCTTATGTCCGTCTCCTGGGTCTAAGCTACCTCCCCACCAATTTTCAGCCAAATCGGTACAGCCGTTCTTGAGTTATAAATAGTGCAACTAACACGACTTTCTTCTATATATATACCAAGATATGTATGTATTTGTATACTTATTTCTTAAATTAGTTTGAGTATTTATGTATCTATTGCCTTGTTCCTGCACGACCTATATCACCGGAATATTTTTTTTTGTCATATAGGTTTCCTGGAAGAGATCGCTTTGAGCGATAAGGTCGCCTATTGTATTGCCTAGAAAATATTTTAAATATGGTCAGTTTTTGTAATTGTATATTTTGGTGTGCAATAAAGTGTCATCTTTCTCCCTCTTTCTCTGTAATATATTTTTTAACATTAATATAAAAATATGAGCTTTAGAGGATGTATGTAGCCTACTTAAAATTTCCTATCTATTCCTATCCTATAATATAAAACTGTATATTTATATCATTTAAATAAGTAAATATTAGTTTCATTGAATTTTGCGCCCCGCTGTTTCTTAAGCATAAGTGGCGAAAATTTAAAAAATCTGCATATATTATTACTTCACGTTTATTTGCAACTAATCATAATCGAACTAATCAGTTAGTTAACTAATATTAATCACAATCAAATCTACCCTATGTCACTCAGGAGTAATGTAGCTTTCCACGAAAGTTTTTTGAAAATTGGTTTTGTAGATCCAGAGATTATCCCCTACAACGTCAGAAACTCACAAACTTTACCTCTTTTAATAATAGTATAGATGAATGATTTGCTTTACTTTTGAACGTGAAGTTGAAAGACTGTAAATTTTTATAGAGCAAGCGTCCATATACGAGTTAAGATCATCAAGAGGATATTTTTTAAATTTTGATTAATTTCTTCCTTTGGATCGTATATTACAATCTTTGATAAAATGTTAACAACCAAGTACCAATTTTTTTGGGCTGGTAGAGCTTTAAGCACAAGGTAAAATCTCACTGCCTCCGTTGACTCGGTCACGTGGAACGGAATAGAGCGGATCGAAACGCCAAGAGGCCCTATTTAAGATGCTCGTATAGGCGACATCCGGTCGGTCGCCCCAAGTACTGGTAGAGGGACAGAGTGGAGGCTGACCTGTGTGATCTTCAAGACCATAACTGCCAATGGCGTCAAATTCAAACTTCGCTGACAAATACACCACTCATTAATAACGCAACCACCACGGAGACGTCCAGTAATTTAAGCTTTTTATCCGTGCAGGAACGGAAAAAGAATACAATTTCTTGCGGCCCGGCGGCCTGTTGTAAGAGGCGACGAAATAACCCACAGCCAGGTGGTAGGGTATTTGCTCGACTGGATGGCGACCACCCCTGGTCTAGAGTATGCTACCATAACAACCTTGTGTTGTGTTCTGAAATTAATGACCAGGTTCCAGTGTTTCTTAAGAGAGCAAGCAGCAGTGCATTTGTAGCACCTTTAGTGTTATAAATGTCCATAGGCGATGGTAACCGCTTTCAATTAAGTGGGCCGTCTGCCTGACCGCTGAACTGCTGCAATAAAAAAAGCATGTAAATTACTTTTCGCCGGGTGCGTAGGCATAGGTTAAAAACAATAGACGCTCGCGTTTCTATCAGAGCTAGCTTTCTAGCTTTCTTTCTAGCAGAGCTGAATTGCTGATGATGAGTAAGGTAATAAAAAATAAAAACTTCGTTTAAAAAAACAGACTTCAAAAACTAAAAAACTAAAATGTTTAAAATAACTTATTTCTAAATCTATTATTATTAATATATATTATCTAAAACATCTTAAAGTCGGTGCTTAGTAATTTTCAAAATATAGTAACTTGTATGTTTTACTTTGCACCGACTTCAAGATGTTTTAGATAATATATATTAATAATAATAGCTTTACAAATAAGTTATTTTATACATTTTAGTTTTTGAAGTCCGTTTTTAAGCGAAGTTTTTATTTTTTATATGTTACTTTTTAGTGTCTAGCTATGTATGGGTGGACCTGCGAATGGTGCCGCGCTTCTTAAAAAATATAGGTCCCAAGAAACGGGAACAAAAGAATGTTCGTAAAATGAAAACTACTGGGCCAAACTATGTACAATATTTAGGGGACCAACTGAAAACTATTCCGCGACGAACAAAAAAAGAATCACGTAAATGGGATCATAAATCACGGAGTAATCGGTGAACATACATAAAAAAAGGAACAAAAACAAAAAAAAAAGATCCCGACGAATTGAGAACCTCCTCCTTTTTTCGAAGTGGGTTAAAAATATAGGCGAGCAGAGGCGGCATTTTGTAGTTTTTACCCCTTCGAAAAAATTCAAGATCCGCGGCTGAGAAATCGCACAAGACAAACAGGTGGCATGTTATCGTTTCGGAGGCCAAGACTCATATACGCCGCTGAGCCATCGGGGTTAGTTAGAGCCTTAAGTTCGTAACTGGCTAGTTGTTTCTCCATTTAATTGAACTTTGTTAAACTAATGGACTCGCCAGCGTTATTCTAATCAAGATTTCTCTGAAAGGCATTACTTGGCTTTTGTATTATAAATTGGAATTAGCCTTAATAAGATACCATTATGTTCGTACGAACTAGTGATAAGACTTGGAAAGGCACTACTAACTTTTCCATTTGGAGCTTATTAATATTTATCTCCGACAGCACTTAGAAATCATTCATTGCGATCTAACTTGATTATGTCAATTCCTGCAAATATGGAACCCTAGGAAGAGGTTACATATTTGTGCCGTTTGGAGTTGAAACTTTAGGTCCGTGGGGTCCATCGGCAAAGGGTTTCTTCAAAGAATTTTGTAAGAAACTCTTTGATACCACCCATGATCAGAAGGCTGGTTCGTATTTCGCGCAACGAATCAGCATTGCCATACAGCGTGGCAATGCAGCCAGCCTTCTGGGCACGCTTCCCTCTGGCAGCGATTTGCTACATTCTTTATATTAATTAATCTGTTTATAATTTAGTTTATTTTTATGGATAAATAAGTTCTGTTACAAATATTTGTCTGCCAGATTATGTATAATTATATCATGTAAAGGATAGTATTCCTGTTTAATTATTGTATAATTGATATATATATAGTTACACTATTTATAACTCAAGAACGGCTGAACCGATTTGGCTCAGAATTGGTGGGGAGGCAGCGTAGAACCAGGAGACGGATATAGGGTACTTTTTATCCCGTTGGAACCCGTTGGTATGTGGCGTTAAATTCGGGTTCTAGAATCCTCCTAATCACCTGTACCGGTTTTGTTGATTTTGTTTTTGTGTGTTTGAGTGAGTCCCCGGATTGTTTAAATCCACAATTGGAACCGCTAGGTGGCGCTGGGATCGGGTCCTAAATTTTTTTTTTCAGAGCAGGACAACGTCGGCCTGGGCCGCTAGTTCTTTATAAATTATAGCCTATGTGTTATTCTGATGCTATATTATTGTAAAGTTTCATCAAAATCCATTCAGTAGTTTTTGCGTGAAAGAGTAACAAACATACATCCCCATAAAGTCTTACAAATTTTTGCGTTTATAATATTAATAGGATAGGATTTAAATAATTTACAAGGTTTAGAAGATATTATATTTTATTAAGCATAACTTATTCAAATAACTTTTTATCGTACACCAATACAGAAACCTTAGAAGATAGAACTACATATTTACATATTGTATTTTTATTGCCGGAGTTCAGCAGACAGGCAGACGGCCCACTAGATGGAAAGTGGTTACCATCGGCTATGGTCATTTCCAACATCAATGTGCTGCTGCTGTCTTAAGGGAGACTGGAACCTGGCCACTAACGCTGAAACACAACCCAAGGTTCTTATGGCGGCATACTTTAGACCAGGGGTGGTCGTCATGCAGTCGAGCAAATACCATACCACCTGGCTGTGGGTTGTTTTGTCGCCTCTAACAACAGGCCGCCGGGCCGCAGGAAATTGTATTCTTTCTCCGCTCCTGCACAGATAATTAATTTATAATCCTTTAAGACTATACTATAAAATAAATATCTACATATGCAATCCGGCATAACACTTAATATCTAAGACTAATATGCATAAAAAGGTCAATACACTAATAATGTAAAAGTTCTAAGAAAATATAATTTCATTATCTTATATCCATTCTTTTGTGTTAATACTAATCAACTACCTACACCTTTAAAAAAATTCCAGAAAATTAACACTTTAAAGAAACGAAACTTGCAAAACAAACCTGTTTTTTACCTGTCGAAATTCTAAACGTGGTACCATGGTTCGCATTGGCCGAATCGCATGACCTTCTCACAGTGGTTACAATACGGCAAGGGGTTAATGACCACCGATGCAGATGCGTTGCTCGTTCACATGTAGTGGTACAACCTCCCACGTGATCGTCTGAGAGGCAGGAGCCAGCGGGCGGATCAGTGGGTGGACTTGTGTGGACGATTGTATCTTAAGGTGTGTTTAGAATTTAAAACATAACGAGTTTAGAATTTCACAGCAAGTTATATACCTACGTAAAAAGTTTGTGGACTAAGCGTATGTATACAAATATTCATAGTCCATGGCAAGGACCTTATATGGAACCCACCAAAACCCTTCTGTTATGTCCTTTCTCCTTCCACGCAGTTAGACTATGGATCGCCCTGCCACTTACGATCCGAGATAGTTCATCGAGGAGAGCAGTTAAAAAAGTCAAATCTGTCTTAACATATCCTTATATGTGTATATTTTACATTATCATAAAATTTCTTCAAAGTCGCAAGCGCATTGCTGATGTATCTGGTGTCGGAAACGTTCATAGGCGACGGTAGCCGCTTTCCATCGGGCGGGTCGTCAGTTAAAAAGTTAGTTCTTTCTGACGCTCAAGCTCCTTGTACTATAAATATAGTGCTCGTAATCAATGAAGGCAAGCGGGCTTTGCTCGTGGTTGAACGTATATGGACATTGTGATATTGTGATCAGTTGCGAGCGTGCCTTCCAATCGTATCTGCTTCTGGTCTCACGCACACACAAAAACGTGTTACCTAAGAGTAAAGCGTGCTCACCTTCGTGAATTGCAAGAACTATACTAATTCTCAGCAAAGAGTTTTGTGGGTTAAAGTAGGTTTGTATGAACAACCTCGGCAGTCGATGAGGCTGATGGGCCAACGCCTGCTAGGGTCCTGTGGAATGGCAATGGTTCTTTCTCGGAGGTGCTATTTCTAACCCAACACGACGAATCCCATATGCCTCCGCCACGCTGCCCTAGCAGTGGCAAGTCCTCAATACGATTGACCCTCGTTAAAAAAAGTATGTACCAACAAAAATCCAAATAAAAAACATATTTAGAAAACAATATATTTGACAATTGTTATATTTTAGGGGACTGTGTTTATATTTACATATTTGCTGGTGTATGAGTGTGTCCACATAATGAAAGACATTTTACTTGTAGTATATTTTATAATAATTAGATAAATTATAATGTTGCAAATCAAACAGTTCAATCGTTATTGTTAATGTTAATCGACACCAAGATATAAATGATAACATGATGAGGCTTCCCAACAGCCAGTGTCTATGTAGGTTTCCAACAATAACTTCTCGACGGTTTGGATTGGCAGTTGCGGCTAGCTTCATTATGCGCACTGCAAAAGAGTGGAATTCATCGCCGGAGATAGTCTTAGTCTAGTCATCCCGATACTTACTATCTGGGTTCAAGTTCCGTGTGAATCCATACAAGACCATATCTTCGCTCCACATCGGGTGAGATCATGGTAAAACATGAACCTGAACTACTATGAAAAGAAAATCAATAATCAGCAACTACTGTCTTCATAACTAACTTCGTTGGCTCAGCGACCCAAAGTGATTCTTGGCCTCCGAAACGAGCGCTCGCCACTTCCCTCTTTCTTGCGCAGTGTCTTGCCAATTGGGGGCTTTTAGTGCGGTCAGGTCAGCTTCCACTTTATGATTCCAGCGATACTTAGGACAACCAACCGGACGCCGATCGATTGGTCGCCCCAAGTATGCTTTCTTCACTCCCCGATCCTCCTTCATCCGCTCTACATGATCGAGCCAGCGGAGACGGTGAGATTTTATCTCAAAACTTTGTTAGGCTCAGCCATGAGGTTTTCTATTACCGGAGTTGGTTCGGACCCTCCAGCTGCCATCTTCTTTCATTGTCTTCATAAAGTAATTTAAAATTCGCTTGAACTCATAATTTGGGCCACACCAAAAAAATCCACCTACATGAAGTTCGAACTAAATCCGAGGCGATTTGAGAACTTTTTGTTGGTATTTAAATTGGGTGCCTCGTTACCAGTTAGCTTGCGCCGATAGCCATACATGCGGGACCACAAGTCGCGTTTTCTTCTTACTTTTGTTGCCTTCATTTTAATACGATAAAATTCATGAACTTGTGTGGAGTCTTGTACTTCTCATTTGGTGTCGCATTTATTTGCTAATCTTCTTTCGTATAAGCATAAATAAGTTTTTATTCAAATGTAGAGAATACGAAGAGCTGATTTCCCGTCTTAAGAACATTGTTGTACCTTTATATTTCATAAGAACAAAATTAACTATAATTTTATAAAACACCAAAATTGTGGTTGTGTAGCTAACTGCTGCGAAACAAGGGCGTAATTAAAAGTATAATATTTGCCAGTCTAAAATATTTTGAATTTCCTAAGTACCTATGTCAATTTGTTCATTTAAATTTTGTATTACTTGCATCAAATCAGCCAAATATTGAATGATTTTTGTATTGCATGAGTTTAGCACAGGCAGGCGGATCACCTGATGGAAAGTGGTTACCATCGCCTATAGACATTTGCAACACCCGAGGTGTTACAAATGCGCTGCAGCTCTCTTAAGAGATAGTGGAACCTGGCCATCAATGCAAAAACACAACTCGAGGTTGTTATCACGGCATACTCTAGACCAGGTGTGATAGCCATCCAGTCGGGTAAATGCCCTACGACCTGATGTACGGATTTTTACAACGAACCATTTCAAGAAGAGGCCTGAAGTGGGCTCAACGCCCACACAGAGCATTAATTCTCTCTATCGATACGTTGATAAAGACGCGATTTTCAAATCAACCAGTGACATTCGTGTAATTTGTCGTTAGTTACATAAATACTCTATAATCCGTTCCACTTGAGTATATGGTTATAACGCTCGCAAGCAAGAGGAACGGGAAGCAACGTCGGTTACAAGCGTGGTCGTTGTGATGCTCAAGTGGATCGCAGCTTTAGTTTCTGCAATTAAAAAAGTACTGAAGAAGAAACATAATTGTTCGTAATTTGTCTTTGGAAAATTGAAAACGAATCATTCTGTTTAGCGATGTCCCTCACGTAAATAGTTTCTGCAGTACACATTTTAACTTCTTTCCACAATAAACTAGTTGCCGGTGTATTTGTACACGAGCCCGGGGGAATACTCGTAACGAGATTGGTTTCTGTTTGGCTTTGGTAACATTGTATTTGGACAACATGCAAAAATTATAACTACACTCTTGATATTAGGGTACTGTTAAGCAACTTAATAGAAGTAATACCAGACATGCATTTATTAAATATAATTAAATTTTAACGTCTAGATCAGCCGGTTCGGCGGCGGAAACAGCTGAATCATTCAAGCGGCGCAAGTACCTATGCAACCTTTAGTGAGAGTTATACGTTTGTGCCGTTTGCTGTCGAGACGCTTGGACCGTGGGGTCCTGAGGCCATGAGCCTCTACCAAAATTTATCAAAACGACTCATCGACTCTTCAGGTGATCAGAGGGCTGGTGCCTACCTCGGCCAACGGATCAGTATGGCGATCCAGCGAGGAAACGTAGCCAGCCTTCTGGGGCACCTTACCCATAGAAGACGGTGATCTGGGCTCAGTATTCTACTTATAGTCTCGAGGGATTATGGGTAGAATACAATACAAATTAAGTTTTCTTACATTATATTCGGTTATATGTAATTTTATTCTTTCTGTGATTATTAAACTCATGTAAATTTTAATTAAATTTTTAGTGACTAACTTAATGCTTTTAGACGTTATCAATGGTTTTAGTAATAAGTATCACTGCAAGTTTCAACTTTTAGAGCCGGTTTTTTAATCACCAGATGTAAGTTATTTATAGAATGAAGTATAACATAGAAAACTTGAAAATATAAGTTGCGTGAATAAGACAGTTAAATGCTTACAATTTTGAAATCATTCAGGTTATAATTTATTCGATTGATAACTTTTATCTGGTGCTTGAAAAATCGGCCCTAATACGCCGCTAATATTAGTGTAACACGGGATAGTGCGTTTTACCCAATAACCAGAAATAAAACTCATAGTTCCAAAAGAAATGAGATATTGTGAAGTAAAAGAAAGAGATTGATTTTATAAAGAGTGGCGTCAGAAAGGCTAAATCTTTTGCCATATTTAAAAATTCACTCAGAAATCATTATGTTAGTCTTATGCAATAATATATGTGCTAGTTTATAATACTTTTGACTGTAATCTGCTGCCCCATGTATGTCATTTTTATTTTATCTTTTTTATTTGTTTCATTATAATACTAATTATAGATAATTTAAGAATTCCATTTAATTCAGGTTGCCTGGAAGAGATCGCTTTTAGCGATAAGGCCGCCTTTTGTTTTACCAAGTAACTATTGTCTTGTTGTGCATTTTTTTGGATTTTTATTATGGTGAACAATAAAGTGTTGTCTATGTCTATAAAGATAATCATAGTGTAATTGTATAGAATTATTAGATATTTTCATATACAGAACCTCCACGACACGTAATAGAATGAAACCGATGTTGACACAGTACTTTATTGTTTTCTTGTGTAAAGGTCACGAGGCCGATTCACACGGGCCCAAGGCATAGCTAACTTATTTGGAAAGTTTATCTCAAGTTACGTCAATGGGAAATGATGAAGCCAAAGATATAGTCCCTTTCATGATTTTACCTTTTACACTTCCCTGATAAGTTTGAAGTAAATGTTTCTTGATTTTCAGTCGTAAGAATATTTCAGATTTTGATTTGATCAATTCTTCAGGAGAAAATTCTAACGCAGACCGAAAATAAGAATATGTTTGGTGTTGAAATGTTAACTTTCTTATGGACCATTAAAATGTCCCAGATTTTTGGAAGGCTCACGTGGGGGCCCTTTAGGAAAGCGAACACGTAGAGGTCGTTTGTCAATTCAAAGTGTGGTGTGACATTGGATCTTTAGTATTATCATTGTAGTATTTTTGTGTATACACTTTTTTGTTACATTTTAAAGCTAATATTTTCTGGCCTGATATGCGATCACATCATTTTAAATAGAACAAAATCCATTACAAAAAATTAGAATTAAATTAGACATTTAATATAAACAAATTTGCATTAGAACAATGGGCGGCCTTATCGCTTATAGCGATCTCTTCCAGACAACCCGGTGTTCAAAGAGATATTACAAGATAAATTAAATAATATTTGGTGGTTTAACTAAATTGAAACTAATTCAATCGTAATATAAAAAAATAAGTACAATAATAAACTTATATATTATATTAGAAATACACAATAAAATAGATTATAATAATATGAATTACATATGCTTACATGCGAACAATAATAGAATTCCATTGTGGTGGTGCCTGTCTGCTGAACTTAATCAATAAAAAAAGATCGGGATTCTTTTACTAAACGTTTTCTCTGCAATATGTTTGTGGTAGCTTCCTTAGATCACAATTCCTCCCTATCGCCTTTATCCTAACACCTTTATTACATTTCTCTTATATTATCCCCTTATCCTATCACTTTGAAGGTGCAAAGCCTTCCATACCTGGTACATTAGTTGGGAAAAGCACAAAACAAATAGATAGGCATTAAGATTTGTGGCAATAAAGTTGGATAGATGAGTCACGTGTCATGACTCGGAGTGTCAGGCACGCAGTCACGTTCACGACTCGACTCCACTCACCGCCTACCTTTGTCCCGAATAGGGCTTACGGGTCCTGATGTTTGATAGATATCACACTGCCGCGGCATATATGTGAGAATAAAATTTACAGACCATTGTAAATGACATTCACTAATGGCCGGTTCTCACATCTTACTATTCATTCACTTGCCCTACCATCGGTTGAATTTTGATATGAATGAACACGTATTAAGCTGCTGTCAAATTTTAACTGATAGTAAGGCAAATAAACGAAAGGTGAGCTATAGAAACCGATTACAAAACGGTCTCACAAACTCGGCGATTACTTTGCAAAATGTAAAATTCTCCATACCTGGCACATTAGATGGGAAAAGCACAAAACAAATAGACAAGTATTAAGATCGGAGGCAATAAAGTTGGATAGATGAGTCACGTGTCGCGACTCATGACTCGGAGTGTCAGACACGCAGTCACGATCACGACTCGACTCCACTCCCAGCCTGCCATTGTCGCAGAATAGGGCTTACCTGATGTTCGATATCACACGGACGCGGCGTATCTGTGAGAGTGAAATCTGCAGAACACGGCAGATGGAACTTACTAACAGGCTTGTTTGCGTATAAGTTATTTATTTTTACTATTACTCGAAAAAATTTATTTATATAAAGATAACTAGATAGCCTACTGAGCTACGTAACATTTGTACTAACTAAAATAATATTTAATATTGGCAACACTTATCGGATGAAATTCTGACAAAGGCTTCTTCCAAGGTTCCTATAAAGTTGATAAATGGTAAAAAAATAACACCTTTTGGTACTCCCGTGATGGGAAAAGAAAGAGGTATCAAAGATAGAAGGATGACATCAAAGGAATAACCGGAGCGTTTTGGACTAAACATCGATAAGATAAGATGTTTGTCCGCGATGGACTCCTAAACTACTCAACCGATTTTAATCAAATTTGCACACCGTGTGCAGTTTGATCCAACTTGAAAGATGGGATAGTTTTTATACCGTTGGAACCGGTAGGTTTCGCTGAGATCGGGTTCTAGAATCCTCTTAACAACGGGGAGCGATTTTGTTTTTGTGTGTTTGAGTGGGTCTCCGGATGGTTTAAATCCACAATTGGAACCGGTAGGTGGCGATGGGATCGGGTCATATTTTTTCAGGGCAGGACAACGTCTGCCGGGGCCGCTAGTAGATATATATAAATGATACTTTACTTTTTCATTTTAACGATTAGAAGCAAAAACCAAAAAAAGAGTCTTAAAAATACTAAAGATTAATATAAACTGTATAGGGGAACTTATATAATTGTTTCCAAGTCCATAGTAATCATCACTGTTAATTTATTAAAGATTTTTTTATTCTACCGATTAATAATAAATATTCCTCAGCTTAATAATAATAATTCTACAGTTACCAATATTAATTTTCAGCTTGATTAAAAAAAACTACAAATAATAAATAGGTCCCATATCATCGTTAGTAGGATCCACTATGGTCACGTTACCACGATGGATGGAAACGCTTATGCGTTGAACAAAATACAGGCTAGCCTTTGGGTCGCGTGATACATTTTATTCAAGATAGATTCGAGATTCGGCGTGTGTCGCTTCTGCATCGATATCGAGCGAATTAAAAAACGCTTATTGACATACAGGCGCTCGGTAAGTTCTCAGTACTGTCTATACCAAGCGTGCCAATTCCGCACCGCTGCTACACCGAAAATTCAAAAACTGACCTTTAAGAGCTCTTATCACTATTACCGATTTCTTCGAGATAATCCTTACTCATAACAAATTTCAGTTAATTATTGCTTACTTCGTCAAGTTAGTATTTCTAAACTTCTAATAATATTAATACTCTGTACAACTAGATTTTCAAACAGTTAAAACTCAGTTATGCCTTGAATTACAAATACATAACAAACTTAGCAACCCTAGGTTAGAGAAAGTTCTGATATAAACTCAAGCGAACATGGTTGAGCAATATCGAAACTATTGTTTTGGAGTAACTAAGTTCAATAACTTCTTAACTTTGTTTCACATGCATTAACGCTAGTTGTTGACTGCAACTTTTGTCTATGTTATTAACTATTATCTATACTAGCGACCCGCCGCGGCTTCGCACGGGTGCAATGCTGATACAAAATTAAATACACTACAGAAAAACTATGAACGTTATACATATAAACCTTCCTCTTGAATCACTCTATCCATTGGAAAAAACCACATCAAAATTCGTTGGGTAGTTTTAAAGATTTAAGCGCACATAGGGACAGAAAAGGCGACTTTATTTTATACTATGTAGTGAAGTGATGATGATAATAAGTGAAGCAAAAGTTCTGCGCCCTTTGTATGAAAATGCTGCAACGCAGGAGTATAAAATTTCGCACACTTATAGTTTATATAGTGAAGGACTGCAGAATGCTAATATTTTTCTTAAATTATGCATAAAAAATACATTAAATCAATAAAAAATACATTACACACACTACCATGTATTCGACACATACACGCATATATACTTTTTTGTTTATTTATCAAACCTAATTAACAATGTAGCCTTGGCATAACCTGTGACTATAGAAGTATAGTCTTTGAAAAAAAATTATCATAGTCGAATTTCGAGCACGGGCGACCTCTAGTTATATTTATTGTATGTATGAGTATGTCTCTCAAGAATTACTCTAAAAGTTCGGGCTATTAAATATGAATAAATCACTTTGGAATTCGATATTTTTAAAGATGTCCATTTTTAATAATTCCCAGAGAAATTTCCGCGAAATTTTAAGCCTAAGAATTAGCTCTCAATCGGCGAGAACCGCATCGAAATAGTCTCAGCAGTTTGACGTGTATCCCAAACATACAGTCCGACAGATAAGAAATCTAAAAAATGCATCGTGTTCTATTCCATTTGGGTTTTTTGAATGTACAGACACGACATGTTTATATTTTCTAATATTATAGATATAGTTGATAATCATATAAAATTAAAGTGTATGTGTATGTAAAGTGTATGGCAAATACCACGCGGCATCGCCCGTTACGCGACCCAAAGTCGGGCAAACATAAATACATTTTAAGATTACAATTTAACTATGTATATACTATATGCTTTATTTCTTTGCTTTCGAAGTTATGTGATTATTAATAATGTTTTCTACGTATACAAGAGAACTGATATAAACATAATTATAATAGTAGTAGTTGAAAAATGTAAAACTAGCTGCGGGATGCAAGGTCGGAAGTTCACATGGGCGACGCCGCGTGAAATGGTCTGAGTACCAACAAATATTTTAATTTTTTAAATTACACCCGGCCACTGCATTTATACCTCATACAAACAGATTAAAAACGGATGTCATTAGTAAAATTAAAGATCTTCTCAACAGGAAACATTAAAAATCTATGAAAAATTCATAAGATCCCTATGAAAAGCTTCCTCGCTCTCTTATTATACCTACTTATAAATAACATAATTCAGTTACTGCATATATTCTGATAATAAAATATACACACTAGTCACCCGTGTGGCTTCACTTGTATACACCTTAGTAGGAAAGGAAGGAAATTATCATAAAACATATATTGGAAGACGAAAGGATTATGTAATATCTTTATTTCTTACAGCGAAAGGTAACGAAGATGTAAAGTATAATAGCATAGATATATGTAGAATTTATTTATATTATTATATACCTACACACTAATTAAAACACTATTTGACCACAAATCGTTGTCTGATTAACACAATATAATTATGCTAATACATATATTATAATAATTGATGTATTATTGTATATGTTTGACTATGTATATATGTATGTATTTGTATATTTCTTTCTTAAATTAGTTTGAGTATTTGTGTATCTATTGCCTATTTCCTGCAGCATGTATATCGCCTGATTCAAATTTCTTTCATTTACGTTGCCCTGCCTATAAGATATTGTAAATATTGTCTATTTTTGTAATTGTATATTTTGGTGTGCAATAAAGTGTTATCTCTCTCTCTCTCTCTCTACTTGTTTTAAATTCCATAGCCGTATTTTAAACTAACACATTTTTGCTGTTTCCTAATTATCTATTGTATAGTGTCTCTTTTTGTTAAATTGTAAAACACTAAAGGCTAATAAGGATTTATTATTTATTTAAACAAAATATATATTATTCATAATAGTCGAATCATTCCAATATCCCTGGTACAATACACAAAAAACCTAAATACAGTCACTATATATGTATATTAGTAAAAATGTTATGCTATTTTAACCATGGGTGGCTACTAGGTAACATATGCAGTCATTCACCATATAAAACACAACTTTGCTTTACGTTACTCAACTTTGACCTTCTGTATATATAGTACCTCCCACACGAGCTGGCCAGAGATCTATATAAAACTCCAAACTGAATCCAGCGTGGTGCTGTATTATATACACATGTAGTAGTATACCTATGTATATTAAACTCTAAAACTGGTTACTAAAAGTTGCCCCGACGCCTGTTACTAAGGCTTTTGATTGACTGATTCAGTACGAGGGAGAGCTATTAAGGAAACTGGTTATTTTATATGTTAGATATCACACTGTTTTATATAAATATAGATACATTGTTTGCTATAGCTCCAGCATGTAGTAAGCACTACAGCCCGATGTATAATAACTTAATTGATAATACAAAAATGTTTTAAACAGTTTTATCTACGTTAATATATTATACTTTTATTGCTGTATTTTGACTACAATTTTCTATTGTAATCTAAGACATTTTATGTATACACGCATCATATACCAACAGTCATCTTCGCAGTTTCACTTCCTTCATTTTCGCTCAAAGCGATATCTTCCAGGCAACCTAAATGAAAGAAATTTGAATCAGGCGAAATAGGTGGCGCAGGAAAAAGGCAATAGATACATAAATACTCAAACTAATTTAAGAAATAAATATAAAAATACATACATAGTCATATACAAGTATACAGAAGTTATTATAATGAATGTATTAGCATGATTATATTCTGTTAATCAGACTAGCTATTTGTGGACAAATAGTGCTTTAGAAGGTAGTAAGTAGGTATACCTTCAACTCTCAAACTAGGAAAAAGGCCTGTGTTTTGGGAAATGAATGAGAATATGAGATGCTTTTACTTTTTTTATGAGATCATTATTATGCGATACAGACTCGAGGGGGATGTTAATAATGTGTATGAGATAAAACTTAATCTATAATCTTACAAAATTCTATATATGCCGTAAGGTAAGGTATTTAAAAACAACAACTAGAATAGACTATATAAACGATGCATTTTTTTAGACTTGTTGTCTGTTTAAATAAATTACTGGCCCAATTCGCGCTGGTGAACAGATAATTCTTAAATTCAAAATCTACAGTGCTTTTTACTGAATGGAATGATTTAAAATAGCCAGAATTAAAAAAGAATCGAATTTCAGTATGCGGTAAGTTTAGCCCATACAACCTCAAAATTTTGGTATTGACTCCAGAACGGATTTAACGCTTCGAAATACATAAAAATAGACGGGTATGGAAAGTGCAGAGCTCTTTTTTTGTGGGCCGGTGGAATTTAAGATCGGAAAATAACTTGTTTTTAGTAAGGTTTTTTAATACAAGCTTTTGAGATCCTAGATATCATGTAGCAGACAAGTAAAACGAACAACCAAGACAAGTAAAACGAACTCAAATACGACGGGTCTATCTTGTTTAATACAGGAGTTCCTATGGCCACCTTACGACTCCATCAACAGATCAGCTCCATGATACCATATTATTCTATTGTCATGCAATATACATATGCGTGCAAAATTTCAATTCAAGGTCAAATCTAACTTGCAAGATTCCACCCGAAGTTTCATGCATAAATACATATTATACCTACGTCCATTGCAAGTTAAATAAATAATGTAACAAAAGTTATATACTGAAGCTGAAGTTTTGAGTGAAGGCCAGCTGAATATCCAAAAAGCCACGTTGAAAACTCATCGAATTAATATTCCTATACCGCAAGTCAAAACACCTTTTGCACAGCGATTTCCCGCGTTCAGGTACCCTTTTATATATAACAGTATTAATCCATTGAAATCTTACAATTTAAGGACTGAATATTGCATTTTTTTAAAGGATGCAATTTTATTTTTGGGATATGTGTCAATTGAAGTTTAACCTCAAGTTTGTGGGGTCGCCACCCTTGTCCCCTGGCCACCATCTTGGAAAAAGTGGTAAAAACACTTTTTTCGTGATATCTCGTAAACTATGCGTCTTACAAAAAAATTGTAAAGTCATAATTTGTACCAAATTGTGTTGCCTACAAATATGTTTAATTAACTGTTTGCCCTAAATTAAAAATTAAAGAAGTTATAAGCAAAAAAGTGAGAAAATTTGTATTCATTCCTTTTTTCTTTACCATAGAACTTACCAAATTTAACTTATCGAATGTTAAGCAGGTAGAAAAGGTCCCCCGTTTTCCTCGCCACCTATGAGGTAGAGTCCGTAGGCGCGTTTTTATAAATAAATAAATAAATAATCTAGATATAGCATAGCAAATGTAAATACATATAAACAGCATTAATAAACATGTATTTAGTATGTATTTCGATCAGAAAAACAAAGTAATAAATATACGAAAAGAGTAACGTATAAATAAAAACACAAAAAGAAATATGAACTTATTATCTCGAAAGTCACGGAGGAGCTAAAAAAATTGCGTGTTTATTTCATTTCAATTATCATTCCGCCCGCGACTTCGTTCGCGTTGTATAGTAAAAAAAGGAAGTTAAAAAAACTCCCGATTTTAAAACCAGCGGAGCACCAATGAATTGATCTTAGCGTGATGATAAATAGCTTGTAGCCTTCCTAGATAAATGGGTTATCTAACACTGAAATATTTTTTACATCAGACATGTAGTTCCTGAGATTAGCGCGTTCAAGCAAACAAACTCTACAGCTTTATATATTAGTATTTTTATTTGTTTTATATTATGGAAGGAGTTCAGCAAACAGGAAGATGGAAAGCGGTTACCATCGCCTATGGACATTTGCAACACCAAAGGTGCTACAAATGCGCTCCTGCTCTGTTAAGGGAGACTGGAACCTGGTCACTAATGAGGAACTCAACTCAAGGTTGTTATTACGGTGTCTTCGTTTTGCAGATATATAAAGACACTTTGGTGACTATTTCTGTGAATCAAGGGATTTAATTAAATTGATAGATATCAAAGTAATGCGTCCAAAATCGCCATATGATACTATTAACACGTTCCAAAATTAAAGCGGTATGGCGCCAACAAGACAAGAACAGCTGGAAGGAAAACCTTGCTTACCACGACAGTCTAAAACGAATCAATGGTTTCTTTTATGTTTTGTACTCAGATATTTTTCTATGCTATTATCAATTTAGTCCAACAGAGCTTCATCATGTCATAAGATGAATAAGTACAATGTCAATATCGAACATCTGTAGCAGGTATTTAAACATTTTTTGTATCACTTCAATCTGTCATCGTGAGTACATTTGACAGGTGACATGAGACGCTAAGGAAGTGAGCTGATTGATTTACAAAAACTGCTCTAACTGGTTCTGGAGAATTGCTTAACTTAGGGCGTTGAACTGCAAGAGAGAATTTTCGATGAATAAAGAAATAAACACAATAATAATTGGGAGTCGTACACACATTGTATATACTCAAGTTAAGTCAGTTATGTTTATTTTATGGGTAATATACAACGGACCAATCTGAGTTTGATTCTAGACACCCAGCAATTAACCGAAAGTTCGTTCACGAAATTGACTATGCCAGGAATCGAACTCGGAGCCTGTGCGTTTCAGTGAACTAGGCTGGTAAAAACTTAATCGATTCAACCACAGAGGCCGTCTAATATATGGAAAGAAACACCATCACGATTCCTTTATTCTTAAGTCCTTGTATCTGTTGATATAGGAACGAAGGGAATCGATGTCAACCATTATCACATTTTAAGTGAAAAGCGTTGCTTATACTGTGCCTAAACCATAAATGACCAGTTTTACAAGCTTTTATTTAATTTGCAATGGATGTACCTATGATAAATAACACTTTATTGTACACCATTACAGAAAATACAGATGAACTTATAGCTTAAAAATATTCTAAATGTGCACAATGGGCGGTCTTATCGCTAAGAAGCGATCTCTTCCAAACAACCCGTATATGAACTTACGTACATACTTGTAAGTTCGGGTGGAATCTAGCAAGTTAAATTTGACCAACTTCCCGGTTTCCGATTGAGCTGAAGTTTTGCACGCATATGTATATCGCGTGACAATGCAATAATATGGTACCATGGAGCTGATCTGATGATGGAGTCGGAAGGTGGCCACAGGAACTCCTGTACGAAACAAGATAGACCGTGTTTGGGCTCAGCTTACTTCTGCTGCTATATGATATCCAGGATCGCAAAAACTTGTATTTAAAGACAAGTTGTTAGAATTGAGTATTTGAGAATCAGGTCAACATAACCTGGTGCATAGAAATTTAACCAAAGGTTAAAATAAAATCATCGCTATTTAGGCATATATTTTTAGCGATTACTTTATTTTAACCATCGGTTAAATGTCTATGCACACCAGCCTTAGAGACTTTGTTATTTAAAAAAAAGGCCAACATTTTCTAGATTTTTGAACGTGAGCAAGTTATGACGTCATAACTTAAACGAATCAAATAGCGCATTAATTATTACTTAAACAATTACTAAATTATTTTATTGTGATATTTTAAATTGATTAATTAATGAAATTTAACACCCACCCCCTTTTCTATGAAAGTTTCAAACAATTTCTCGTTTTATTATTTGAAACATATTAATTTGGATTAAATCAGCATTTTTTCTACATTTTAAACATGGAAACAAGTAGAGAATCCGTGAACATTCCTTGTTGAACAAGGAGATAAGGTGACCTGTGACCTCATACGAGAATATTTATGTGCATAAATAATCGTAAAGTATGTATAACACTTACAACCAGATTCTTGCTTAGTCCGGCACAGCAGGAGATGTGACTGACATGAGAATTAGTGTGTATAAACATAGAAAAACGTTAACATCAATGTTAAATATGAATAATATTTCATTGGATGGGCCGTCTGCGAGTTTGCTAGCTTCGAAATTACAAAGAAAAAAATCACCTCCTACGCTTTTTCAGTTTGAAAGTAATTTTTATCTTTTTTTTAGGCAGGGGAAAACCGATTGTGGACCATAACCCGCGACAAATACAGAAGCTTCCGAAGCAGCCGTGCCTCGAAAGGACCTGTGTCAGCCTGAACTTTAGGGTGCCGTGACTGTTGAGCCAGTCGTGCATGACGGGTCTCACCACCTCGATGGTGGTGGGGCCTGCATTGGGGCATCTAAGGCAATCTTCGCTGACCCTCACGGCGACCTGTCGGAGCTCCGGCCGGCATGCTTTGATCTGACGAAGCACGGGTCTGGACGCGAGGACCATCGCTTCCAGGTCCCATGAGTGGGATACGATGAGTGCGAGGCCACTTTGAAGGAACATAATTTTTGGTCTAATTTACGTTGTCTGAGTATTGCTTACACACCGTTTATGCTCAGTTTCTATTTCTGGTCGAAAGGCAACCTTCAAAAGTATTCGTCATAGCCAATAATATTTCACGTAAACTTGTACTGTCATACTGTATTATTATTTTAACCCAGATGTTTAGTATGTCGTCATGTGATTGTCACCTGGAATAGATATCCTTCTCGCGTTCATTGATCTTATGAAGTAATAAACAAAACAGTTCAATTGTCCATTAGATTTGTGTGAAAACCGGTGGGTGTGTTAATCAAATAAGCCTTGATTTCTCAGAACATAATACTCCATCCGTAATCCTAACTAATATTAGAAATGTAAATGTTTGTTGTTGATGCTTTCATGCTTCAACTACGCCATAGAGGGCTTACTTTCATACGTGTCTCGCCCTTCACTTTCGTTTTAGAACTTATTTCTTGTTTTTGCTTTATAATTATGCTTATTTTCTATAGTATAATCATCTACTTCCTTTGTCATATGATAAGGCAGAGAGTTTTCTTATACAAGTATGTGGTTGTGTTCTTATCGTTGTCAGTCAATCGCAGTCGCAGCTGGACGAAGGACTCCCCAAGTCAGCGCCACTCATCCCTGTCCGTCGACTTCCTCATCGAGCGCCTCCCGGCGACCTTACGCGAATCGTCAGCCCATCGGAATGGAGGGCGTTCGATGCTAAGCTTATTGAGTCGCTGTCTCCTCTCCAGGACTCGTCTGCTCCATCGGCCATCTGTCCTACAGCACAGTTACATTGATTCTCTCACAGATATCCTCATTAGTAATTCTATCCATAAGGGAAACACGCAACAGCTCCATAGCCCGTTGGACTTGAAATTTTTGGACCAGTCCTGCCGTCAGTGTCCAGGTCTCGGCCTTGTAGGTCGGGACGGACGGGGAGGACGCACTGTTCGAAGACTTTTGCCTTCAAGCAATGCGGAATGGTCGACGAGAAGACTTGATGAGGCTTACCGAAGTTGCCCAGCCCAACTAAATACCCCTTTGGGCTTCCCCCTCGAAGTCGTACCTGAAAATACAGGTAGGCACTTGTATTTTCTGTCCAAGCTATACATATTCATTGTTATAGATATGTAGATACAGTTATAGATACTAGCGGTCGCCCATGGTCGAAATTTGACTATAATAATTAATGTCAAAGGCTTCTATAATCCCAGATTTCGCCAAAGCTACACTGTTAATTTGACTTGAACAATAAACAAAAGAGTACATATGCGTGTGTGTATATGTCAAAAACATGGTAGTGTGTGTGATGTTTTTTAAATTTATTTAACGTATGCATATTTTAAAAAAATATTAGTATTTCATATTCCTCCGTCCGCGCAATTTTCGCAAAAAAGATACAAAGTTTTTGCTTCACGTATTAATATATAGATTACTAGCTGTCCCGGCAGACGTCGTCCTGCCCGGTAAAAAATAGGGGTTGATCGTATAGGGTTGAAAATTTAGGGTTGTATGTATCTTTTAATGCTGTATCATAAAAAAATAAAAATTAAAAATTTTGTCTAAAAAATAATAAAAAAATTTAGGGGTGGACTACCCCTAACATTTAGGGGGATGAAAAATAGATGTTGGCCGATTCTCATAGATACCGGATAAGCACAAAAAATGTCATCAAAATCGGTCAAGCCGTTTCGGAGGAGTATGGCAACGAAAACTGTGACACGACAATTTTATATATTAGATAAATTAGTGTGAGATGTATAAATAATATAAATATTCGAAATTCGATATCCATATATAGTAGGTATGTCGAATATTTTTTATAAAAGAAGTATTTGTCTATAAATGAGAAGACTCGAGGCCAGTAGTAGGATGTTTATGGGCTGACGTTATACGTAAAATCTTAATTACCATACATTCTTATAAAGTTTGTTTCCACACCCGTTATTTCCACATATCAGAATAATACATCATCACCTGCGGCATTGCACTCAAACAAACTTATCTATGCCGACCAGAGTGGCGCTAGTGTCTGTGTAAATTACGCAAGTTTACCTATAAATGTGTGCGTTAGATTTACTTCCAGTTTTAGCCACTGAATCAAATAAGTTTGTGAGACTATATATGCCCAATATTTAACTGATAGTTTTGACGATTTATGTTTTTACTTGTACGAACACGAATAATCTTCACGTGAGAAAAGTAATTATGTCGATGTATTTCGTATTAAACTAATAACATTTCCTGTTTCATTGCACCAATTAAAAACTGTGTAAGTTAGTAAACTGTTTCTGTCTGAATTGCTTCACGTCTTTTATATCTCTGGATATATATTGAATTTTACATGTAAGTGCGTGTTTTATATCGAGATAGTAGATTTATTAAGTGTCGAATACGTTTATTGCAAAAGCGATAACTTCAAAGTCGGGGTTCTGAATTTTTGAATATCTAAATTTGACACATTTTAATCTAGTGATGTCCAATGACGAGATATAAGTCTATATATACTTCAATTGTTGTGGTAAAGGTTAAACAAGAAAAAGAATAACGAGTCTGTCGCACTTATTGTATGTAAAACTTGTTCTTCTAATCGTTGAGATCAAATTTGCAGTTTATGTCAAACATCATCATCATGCCAGGTGGTAGGGCATTAGCCCGACTGGGTGGCGACCACCCCTGGTCTGGAGTATGTGGCCATAACAACCTTGTGTTGTGTTCCGGCATTAGTGACCAGGTTCCAGTCTCCCTTAAGAGAGCAGCAGCGCATTTACAGCACCTTTGGTGTTCCAAATATCCATAGGCGATGGTAACCGCTTTCCATCAAGAGGGCCGTCTGCCTATCTGCTGAACTCCAGCAATAAAAAAAAACATCCGTGCAGGAACGGAGAAAGAATACGATTTCTTGCGGGCGGGCTGTTTGTCGTAAGAGGCGACATAACAACCCACATCCAGGTGGTAGGGCATATCCCCCCCAGCAGGATGGCTACCTTCCCTAGTCTAAAATATTTCGCCAAAAAACCTTGAGTTATGTTCCGGTATTAGTGACCAGGTTGACCAGGTCTCTCTTAAGAGAGCAGCAGTGCATTTGGTGTTACAAATGTCCATAGGCGATGGTAACCGCTTTCCATCAAGTGGGCCGTCTGCCTGTCTGCTGAACTACTACAATAAAAAAATCCATTTAAATAATGCACACGTTTTACGATAAGTTTAAAATGTGCAGTTGTTAATTAACTCTTTGTGCCGTTCGAAGTGCAAAAGTAAAAGTAAGCGGACCCTGGGCGTCCTAATGCTTCCAATGCAACTTACTTTTAAGCTAAGGGTACAATCTATTTTTTTTGGTAAATTTCATCAAAATCCGTTCAGTCGTTCGGTCGGTAAAAGGTAACAAACATATAGTTACTCTCGCGTGTTGCTAGTATGGATTGTTATCGCTTGGTTGAGCTGTTCAGTAAATTAGTATCCTATATCCTCTTACGGTCTTATTCATATTAGAGTAAGAAGTAAATTTGTAGGCTTCTTTAAGAACCTTAAAGTTATGTTATATTTAGAATTTAAAGTAAGCCCATCCTTGATATAATAAATGAATGAAATATGTTCCATACTTGTGGTTATGGATAAACCGTCTTCACGATAATATCATGTGAATAATGTCTTTAGTAGGTACTTCATCCCGAACTATTTCAAGAGTAAACTGGTTTAAAATAACCGTTTGGTATTTTTAACCTCAAGAATACAGAATAAATTACCATCACATATCCCGCGGTGAATGGGTAGGTATGCAAGTTGCTTTATGCCGACAACAGCGAAATAGTAAACTCAACGTAAAAATTGAGACGAGGCAACCTTGAGCCGAGGTGCCAACTGACGTGAACTTGTGGCGATGGAAAACATATTATTACTGGCTGTTTAGAAAACCGGTTATTTCAGTACCGTGAGACCGCCTGAAGAGGCAGCACGTAATTTTGTCAAAATTAGTGCATGAAATTGTGTGCGGAGGCTGTGGAGCGTTCGCGAAACGACTCGCCCAAAACCGGTCCCGGCGTTCGAAGAAAGCCGCCATGCGCCATTGTGCGGCGGCCATTATGAATTCGGCCATGTTTGTTCCGAAACAAAAACGCGGCAAAAGTGAATGTTCGTTGTCTAGTCAAATCTAGAAGCGTCGTGTCGAATCCTAGATTCAAATTTTAACTTATAACTCGGGGCAAATGAGTAAATGCTGAGGCATTTTGTGAATCACACAGATGAAACACGATAGCGTTGAATTTGAGAATTCTCATCATGTCAAATACCTTTTGTATTATTATTTAATTTTGCCAGTTCTTAGTTCTTAGTGCTTTTACTGGCGCAAATCGTCTCAAGAATTTATTTTACTTAAGTTCGGAAATCAATTTGAATGGGTTATGTTAAGGAATTTATAATAAATAATAATAGTACGTGTTGATTAAAGCCCAAGAATGGTAGGTATAGTCAAGCGTTTCTTTTGTTCGTTTCCTTTGGGTCTCGGGCTGTCCGCTGCCGCCTCACCTACGCGTCGGGTCAGCCTAGTGACGTCATGATCTTGTGGCTGGCCGGTTGGCGCGCGGGGCGCGGGGCGCGGCGGCCGCGGGCTGCGCTTGCGCGGCCAGTCGCGGCCCTCCGCCGCCCAGTGATGCCGCACGCGCATAACTGCAACTACCCGTGGCATCGATGGCTCCCACTTGGCGGACCGGCACACGCGCCCGCGTTTCACTTAAGGCCTTCAACGTGCAAGCACCGAGTCCTCACCAAAATACGTAAGAGCAATTTATTTCTCCCTTACCAGTCTGATAATTTTGTAATAGACACTAATAATTCGAGGTATACCTGTAATTAAAGTTACAGACAGTTTAACCGCGGATAAGAATTTTCCCAGCAATTTTAGTTGGGAAAATTTCAATGTTTTTTTAATAGTCGTAAATTGCCGGTAACTCGTGTTTTTTTATGTGAAAGGCCTTAAGTGAAAAGTTAACGCCAAGTAAAAGTAATCGTAGTTCAAATCTCGTCTGGGATCACCCGGATACGGCGATCGAGTCCTGCGCAGGTGAGTTTAAAATTTTCCATTATAATTTACTTGTATTTGGCAATATAAGTCTAGACAAGAAGTTGACCGGTTTCTTGTACGCGTTTTGTAACTAGATTGACTCGTTTATGCGTTTTAATATTCCGCGCCTGTTGGGCTTTATCTAAATTATACATCTACCGCCCATTTTAAAAATATGTACTGCATGTTAATTATGTGAATATGAGGTGTATTCTGTTTGTTGGTACAGTTCACGTGAATTTTAGAACATGTTTACTAATCATTGAGAGGATTTAACAATTTTATATTGCAGCACACGCAGGTAGTCCGGAAAAAATAGAATTACACGATTATAAACTATTAAAGAGTAGGTTTGAAATTCGTTTTTATAAAATCAAAATTATAAATTAAGTGGGTAGACTAAAATATAAATATTTAAAAAAATAGTTTGTAAACTTTGGAGATGGGTGATTTTTTTCACCTTGAATTTTAACTCGAAATAAATATAAGATAGGTATTTAATTTTTAAATTATTTCAATTCGTAAGAGACGCATCGTTTCCTAGCATTTCTAAATTTTGAAAGTACTCGTATGGTTAGGTAAGCTGACAGAGCACTGCTTACTAATTTATAATTAGTAATTTATTACATGCGTACTGGTTTAAGTTTAGATAGTAAAAGTTTTTAAATTCTGAGCTAATTTAGCAACATATACCGCCACACTCAACTCGTTGGTTAATCTGTACTAATATTATGACGAGGAATGATTTCTATTTTTATATGTTTGTAACGAATAAACTCAAAAACTACTGAATCGATCCTAGCGCATCATTTTTTGAGAATGCCCCGGGAAAGGCAAACTCACTTGGTCAACAGGGGTCAAAACTCTTCTGCTCCTTAGATGCTAGAGGGCCCCTGCAGTGATATTTACGATCAATATAATGCTACATTATCCCTAAGTAACATAGGCTATATTTAGGGTTCTCCGACTTTTTTACTTTGGAAGGTAGCGTGAGACCGTCGTTGAGAGTTTCACACGCCCTTCCGTTATCTCCGCTTCTGTCTGGAGATAGTGTAAAAATGAATTCCGCCCGCGTTATAAAAGTATGACAGAAATTTCACTTTACTTGTGTATTGAGCTTATATCAGACTTTAACCAGCGGCAAGCCGTATTTATTTTTAGTGAGTTATAGGAACTGCTAAATACTCATCAGTAGTTTGCTTATAGGGTGTTGGTACATATCGGTGTTAGGGGTAATATAGAATGGACGACTCTTTGGCCTATCCCAGACATCCAGCAAAAACAGAACGTTCGTTTACGAATTAGACTATGCCAGGAAATGAACCGGGAACTCTGCGTTGCAGTGAGGTAGGCCGGTAAAATCTTAGCCCGCTCAACCACAGAGGATGTCGAAGTTATATTACTATACCGATTAATTAAAATCTGTTCAGTAGTTTTTGAGTGAGAGAGTAACAAGTAACACCCATCCACCTCCCAAAATTTATCCTTTATAATATAATCTAATATATAAAATTCTCGTGTCACAGTTTTCGTTGCCATACTCCTCCGAAACGGCTTGACCGATTATGATGAAATTTTTTGTGCTTATCCGGTATCTATGAGAATCGGCCAACATCTATTTTTCATCCCCCTAAATGTTAGGGGTAGTCCACCCCTAAATTTTTTTATTTATTTTTTAGACAAAATTTTTAATTTCTATTTTTTTATGATACAACATACAACCCTAAATTATTAACCCTCTGCGACAAACCCCTATTTTTACCGGGCAGGACGACGTCTGCCGGGACAGCTAGTAGTATATATTATAAAGGAATCCTTTATAAGTATAGTATATATTATAAATTTATCCTTTATAATATAGTAATAGGATTATTTTTCAAAAACTTATCTGTACAGATTTTTTAAAGTTTTTATTGCTTGAGTTCAGTAGAGAGGCAGACGGCCTATCTGATGGAAAGCGGTTACTACCGCCTTTTGACATTTGTAAAATCACAGATACTACTAATGTGGTGCCCCTCTCTAAAGGGAATGGAACCTGGCCTGATGTCAGAACACATCTTAAGGTTGTTATGGCGGCATACTCTACACCAGGGGTGGTTCCACCTGCACGGATTAAAAGATTTGGTCTTACTATCCGAAAGAGTTAACTTGAGGCCTGAGCGGAATGCGCGCTCTTCTCCCGACCCCCGCCTTCTTACCGCTATGCCATCGACGCGTCAGTACCTCGCGCTTACGTCATCCGAGCGAAGTCTCAAGTTAACTCTTGCGGGGAGTAAGAAACCTTTTATACATCGATAGTTTAGCAACGTAGGTTTGTAATCGTTCGTTGTCTCCGTAGGTACTGCGGATCGGTACCACCCACCTTCTAAACTAACTAGTCGGCCCGCACTAGTCGTTTCATAGGTGTTTTTTTTGTCGTAATATCCGGGTTCGACGGCTGTGCGCCCGCGCCGCCCACCAAAGGCCTTGACCGCCTCGAACTCGGTCGCGCGATCATCTCACGGCGAGAGAAGATTCTGTGATTTCTGAGAATTGTAAATTCTGAGCTCATCATATTTCATGTACGTGCGTGCCTTGGTCACATTATGGGCAATAATCGTGTACAATTTTCTGTCATATTTCTCTTTTCAAACTCGCCAATTAGGCGAGCGTATGAGTTAATTTGTTCCAACATCATGTACTTAATAATACTTATTCTAAACTACAGTCTTTGTGACAGGTTTGTTTGTGTGGATTCATAATTTACATCCCACGAATAAGTCCCATTTTTCAGCATGAACAAATATCTTGTGGTAATCTAATTTAATATTTTGTACTAGGACGCGCACTAAAACAATTAGCTCTGATTAAAGTATATAATGTAATCGAAATTTTAGCAGAAACAGATTGGGATACCAAACAATTGCTGTAGTATAATATTGTATTGCAGTTGTTAGCGCCCACTTCTAGACAACTCGTTTGTTATGCATTATAAAAACAAAATTATCTTAAAGTTTATAACATTTAGAAAATACTTCGTGTAAAAATTTGTGATGTATTCGGAAATGTATAGGTGTGTGAATGTGTGTGTATATGTATGAATATGTATATATATGTGGTGTGTATATTGACTTTCGATGTTCAAATACCCAACTTAATAACTATATATAATATAAAGATAAAGATATATTCATATTTTCATCTTATACATAAAAGTCACGCTTTCTATAACTCCCAAACTACTACACTGTTCTTGATGAAATTTTGTAACTATGTGTAATTTGTGTATTTGTCCTGCTTAAAAGATAGAATAGTGTTTATCTCGATTATTGACCTCAATTATAAAATTATAATGTTAGTGTGTAAGTTACTATACACTTCGAAACCACTGGACCGATCTTGATGATTTTTTTAAAGTGTGTTCGAGTGGGTCCACGGATGGTTTAGATTCACTATTGGATCCAGTAAGTGGCGCTGCAATTAGGTTCTAAATCTTTTTTCAAGGCAGGACCACGTCTGCAGGGATCGATAATGTTTTACAACTTTAATTAGGCACATGATCGTATTTTATAAAGAAACAAGTTGATAGGATTTGTGAATTTTCTTCATGCAACCGTATTCATAAGACGTCAGGTAGGTCCTTTATGAATAAGTCATGTCCTATGACACATTACGACTGCTTCTTTGAAGTGCATACGGATACTATGCGAATATAACACGGTCGTTTCGTGGAATGTCGCCTGTATAAATATTTATTTAAATAAACGTCGAATGCGAATTTTAACAAATCAATAAAATTCTTTTATGAATAAAGTCTTTAAAAAGGACAAATACGCTTGCAAACATTGTTGGGCTTAGATTGTATAAAGATGAGATTGATTTTATGAATTCTTTTTGTGTGATATTTTTTATAATTGTTTTGTTATTTTGAATGACTATGTGTAAGTGGTGTAAGTGTCTTTTTTTCATTGACATAAATCGATAACAAAATGGAAAACATCAAAATATGATGTTTTCCATTTTATAATACATAATTCTTTTATAAGCCATGTCTCAACTCATTAAGTACACTTCTTTGGCACTAAAGTCCACGTCTCCGTTAAAAGATCTTTGTTATATTTGTAAAATTTTGAAGTCATGTCATTTGATATATGATATTAATTTATAATTGACAAATTCAATAGGTATATAATTAATTATAATTAGTTTAATATTTTTTTATATAAATTAATGTAATTTATCTAAGAAAAATACTAACAATAAAACTATAGACAAAAAAACCAAAACCAGTCTAATGATGGATATCCTTTGACTTTGATAAATAAACATATTAAATTTAAATATATACAGATAAATAACATTGAAGTGTCAGTTGTAATGTCAAAATAAATAAAATGAAAAAATCAGCGGGGGTAATTCAGACCAGGAGATTCCGAAATTATAAGTTTTGGATTTTTTGTCTGTCTATCTGTTTGAATGTTCCGGCTAATCTCTGAAATGGCTAGACCAATTTTGACGGGGCTTTCACTGCAGATAGCTGCTGTTATAAGATGCAACGTGGGCTACTCTTTTTTAGGGGCGAAAAAATCGACGCAGACAAACGCAGACAATCGCGGGCACAGTTAGATACATATAAAAGAAAACTAGAGTGATATAAACTAGAAAAAAAATAAAATTGATATTTTTTTAGATATTCTTTTTTAAATATTTATTTAAAATTTTCTTCTTTTTGTTAAAGAGGTAAGTCTTTTAAGAAGTCTTTGGTTTAAATTTGTACATTTAATGATCAGAGTAAAATCAGTTTTTTACTATTTAAAAAATAAACGCTGTTTTATAAAATACAAAATATTTTATTAAATTTAACCTAGTTGTCAAAAATTATCTTACACTCATAATTTGTTACAATAAAATAACATATTTATATTAACCATAATATTTATTAACTACATTAACATATTATTTCTCATAGTAAGAGTACGTTCTTGAGCGCTTTATTTTATTTGATTTTTATTCCGAACTTTCCGCCACTTTTCAGTAGCCGTGATAACGGTTACTATGTCTACTAGTCACAAAAACTTAATAAAATACTATATTATTTGTCATAAATTCTTTCAGCAGAATTGTATTATTTTGAAAATTTTAACTTTCTTTCAATTTTTGTTTGTTTCGTTTTCATGGGTTTCTAGGCACTAGGTACATAGAAATATAAATATATATAAAATATTTTTTTACGTTGGTTTTATTGAATGGAAAGGTTTATTACTAAAATTAACACGTAATAATATATATACACACGAACAACAAATATATATACACACGAAATTTCGAATTCTAACATAGTAATCGAGCGCGTTGATGTCTTATGTACGGCGCGGCGCAGACGATGAACTTATTAACATTCATTAAAACATTTATTAAGCAAAACGAGGAAAAAAATACACTTATACAGTGTTGAGAAATATTTGGCTGTTAAATTGTCTAATTAGGCTTGTTGATAGAACTGTCAGATATTCGTGTCAGAATATTTTAGATGTGTTTATTTAATTACGACAGTGGTTTTGTTTGCTTTACACCCATAGAAGTAAAAAGACAGCCAAATACAAGTACGTACTGTGAATGACAGTCAAACGTATAACCAAACAATTCCTATATTCTCATCACCTTGCGTTAATCCCGGTTGCATTCGGAGCGTCTGCCTAGAAGCCCGGCGTCCAGTTTTTTACCCCCACTTCGAGTGGTGTTCGGTATCCCAATCGGGAGACTATTGCGAACAGCGTTTTTGATGATGTATTATCTATCTATACTATTATGATTCCACAAATGGTTCGAGTTTCTGCAACGCGGAAAACTGTGAAAAAATAAATAGTGTGGTTAATTTGGATTAGCTGATTCCGAAAATAAATTTTTAGAATTGTGAAGTGAACATTTGGAATCGTGTTTTCTAACTTAATGAAACGAAAAAGCGACACTAAATTCGTAGTTTTTTTTTTGTGATTTGCCATATTGGTAATTTTGGTATTTGTGTCTGACTTTCTGTCTGTTAGAGTATCAATTGAAAACTTCTGAACGGATTTAAATGAAACTAACGCAAAGTAATAAAGATGTGCGCTAGACGCACATTTTAGCGCAAGCGGCGACTAGTTTCATCTCGCTCGTCGCAGTCAAAACATCTCTAAAAAAGTGAGAATTATGCCTAGTTGTGCAGTGATTTGGTGTTCTGATCAGTGTAAGAAGCTTACTCGAGATTATACCCGAGAAATTTGTTAAAATTTCTCGAGTATAATATCACAATTAAGTAGGTACTTAAGAGTAAGTTTTAGCTTATCAAAAATTCGAGTCATGGTTATTTTGGAACACAAAACCTCAACCGAACGTAAGCCATCATTCATCAGTGAATGAGGTAGTGAGGGACGCGTGGCTTGGCATCGATATCGATAGTGGCTGTTAGGGTGTCTTCGATTATCTAGGCTTCATATTTTATTTATACTCTTAATGAATTACCTATATACAGAGGTTTTTTCATTGTAGTAGTGTCAATCACGGGTCGTCGTCTCTGCCTGATGATGGCAGAGCCGGTATGGGGCTTCGAGTCTGGACTCTTTGCCCCGGTCCAAATTCGCGGGGGGCAACTACCCCCCGATGACGGGGTACGGGAGCCGCCAGACCCATAAGGGGTATGTCGGCCGCTTGATGTAGTAGTTTATAGTTGAGTATTTAGTAGAAAAAAATCTTGAGAGTGGTATAGAATACGAAACACTTTATTGTTCACCAAATAAACAATTACATAATGAATAATTACAATAATTTAACGACAAAACAAAAGGCGGTCTTATCGCTTAAAGCGATCTTTCCCAGGCAACCTGATTGAGAGGACACTTTTGACAACTTATATCTTGTTATAATTAAATAAAAAAGTGAAATGAAAACAGAAGAACAGTACAATGTAGACAGTAAACAGCTAAGTTGAGAAGAATATATTTTTTTATTAATTAATTAATTTTCTTTGTGTATATTGTAATATTTTTAGTAGTTATTTCGGTAATTATGTAAAATTTTGTTGATTGCAGTAAATTTGTACATTAGCTACACAGTTTTTATTATCACCTAATAATAATATATATTTTATTACCTATTAATCGGACTAGTACGTACATTTCACGAGTTATGAAGGCTTAAACTAATTTCTAGTCATGAAAAAACATCGAAAAAATTATCGACACTATCCGCAGCACTTTAATCAGAACCAGACTAGATAACTGATTTAGAACAATATAGGTGGGTGTAGAAACGGTGACGTCCATTAGCAGCTTTCGTTTGATGAAAAATATTGCCATGCCATCTCTGTTAGGGGCCGTACGGCGGGGGTAGGGGGAATCTCTACTCTGTGGTTTTAATACTGTACGATATGGAAAAACTCAATTTATGTTTTTCCTGCCCGGAACAATAACTTTGCATTTATCGAGAAAGGCTATAGGTTATATATATCATTACCCTAAGACTTATAGAATCGGAGCAGCAATGAAGAATGTTTCAAGATCGCGAGCAAAAGCTAGTTATTGATAAAGTTATTCCAGTTTGTAGTTTTCTCCATTTTACATATTCTATTATAACTTTATGCCAAATTAAGTTAGAAAATACTGCAACTAACAATTCTGACCATTGTGCATTGAATCGTTTCTCTAGTAATATATCTTGCTAGAATCTTTCTTTATGTTCATGGGATATTGCTTAAAGATTTTCGGCAAAGAAATCTACTGACATGATGTTATTTTGGAGCTTAATAAGAAGAAAAAAGTTTTGAACAAAAAAAAATGTGGAACAAAAATAACAATTCGTGATAGGACGAAATTGGAAGCAGATCTAAATTCAGCATGTGAAATTCAATATATTTATTGGATTTTTATTTAAAAGAGGATTTGGTTGCCGACCATTTTTTTTTTTTGGCCAGGGGAAATCCGTTTGAGGACTAAGCCGCGACAGGCACAGAAGCCTGGGGGATGCTCGCGACCCGGTGAGAGTGTGGGATTCGCCAGATCGGGGGTGGCACTAGCGTGCCCGGTCAGAACCGGAGCCACGCTATTGCCACTCCCCAGTTAGGGATACCCACTAAAACCCCTGGGTGTTCCGTCCTGCGCCTTACGCCAGGGCTACGGGTGTAGGCTATCCCGTCTCCGCGTGCCCTGGCAGGCGTGGGCCCCGCTCACTGGGCCTCTTCCAATGCCGGGGGAGCTACTCCCCCGGCCCTACTCGGTCTATTCCAGGCGTGGGGCGGTCTGTAACGCGCCCCACGGGAAGAGAGATGAGCGCGCGCGGAACACTCGCACTCTCATCTCGACGGCATGTGTGGGTAAGTGAGAACCTCTATACTCCTAGAGGCCCCACCCGCGCCGCCCGCTTACGGTGGCCGAAGGTCTAGGTCAGACCTCCGGCGTCGGCGCGTCCTCCTTTGTCGGGAGCGGAGCAAAGACGTGCGCTCACGCTCCCGTTCCGCCTCCTCCTTCGCAAACATGACGTGCTCGCAGAAGGAGGAGACGGCGTCCCATCCGGTGCGGCTCCCGACCATGGCGCGAACCACGGCCGGGAGCGAAAGGTCGAATCCGGTAAAGACGACGAGCTCTCGGCGCTGCTCCGTCCATGCAGGACATTCCTGTAGGGTATGCAGCGCCGTATCCTCGTCGCCTGTGTCGCAATGGTGACACCCTGACGTAGCCTCACGGCCAAGGCAACACAGGTACCTCCCGAAGCAGCCGTGCCCCGAGAGGACCTGCGTCAACCGAAACGTCAGGGTGCCGTAGTCACGTCCAATCCATGCTTGCAGGACGGGCCTCACCGCCTAAATGGTGGCGGGGCCCGTGCTGGGGCGTCTGAGACGATCTTTCCAGACTCCCACGGCGACCTGGCGGAGCTCCGACCTGCACGCCTCGATTTCGAGAGGCTTGGTTGCCGACCAGGTTTAAGGTTCGTACACACGTTAGAAGCCAATGGCCTAGACTTTTTGAAAATACATATTTTTATTATTTCCTCTGATTAATTGTTATATTTTCTACATTTTAGCCAAATATTAATTTTATTATAATTATTTTCAGCGTTATTTTAATTTGCATTTTATTTAAATTGTGATTTAAATTAAAATAACAAGAAATTAAATTAAATACCGTTGCTACGTTGCTTTAATTGTTTTTATTAATCGTGAAATCTAAGAAAATACAGCTCTTTTTATTCTACTGTAATATACACCAGATAATGTTCTCATTTAAATATCGCCTGAGTTGGATTTAGAAATTATGTAAATTTATACATGGAATTATTTAGAGATATCTAATATTGCGATCACTTTAAAATAATTTCCATGACTTGCTAAGTTTTGAGATTTTTATAGAACAAACACCTTATTTATAGTGTTACAAACTAGGCCGACAAAGACAAATTCTAGTCCTAATCTGTAAAATTGCATTTTATTACCTGTCGGCATTTGAATTAGTTGTAATTATTTGATCGTCTTCTTTTGTTTACTTTTTTATTTCCGTTTCTGGAGAACAGCATATTGTTCTATTGTACTAATAAATATATGTATAGTTCTAATAAAATCTTTAATAATTCTTACAGCATTTTAATTCGGGTCCCGCAACTCGTAACAATAGTAATAGTTATACGAGGTATAAGCTTTGTTTTTAATACCGTTATTCAGAATCTCATTTTGAATGCACTTTTTAAAAATATTTTTAATCGAATCTATATAATTATAGGTCTCATAATCTAAATAATAACAATTAACGATAATTAAATAATCAAAATGACCAAATTGCGGGTAGGCTAGCTAACATTTTTAACGTTATTCATTGACTATTGAAAAGTGGCTGAAACGTCAAAATAAAAATCAAATATCGCGCTAAAAACGTAAACGTAGTTAATTTTTTTTTTTTGGCCAGGGGAAATCCGTTTGAGGACTAAGCCGCGACAGGCACAGAAGCCTGGGGGATGCTCGCGACCCGGTGAGAGTGTGGGATTTGCCAGATCGGGGGTGGCACTAGCGTGCCCGGTCAGAACCGGAGCCACGCTATTGCCACTCCCCAGTTAGGGATACCCACTAAAACCCCTGGGTGTTCCGTCCTGCGCCTTACGCCAGGGCTACGGGTATAGGCTATCCCGTCTCCGCGTGCCCTGGCAGGCGTGGGCCCCGCTCACTGGGCCTCTTCCAATGCCGGGGGAGAAACGTAGTTAACCTTACACCAACACCTTAACCTTAAACTAAAACTTAAAACGTTAAAAGACGAGAGCTGTATGATTTGTAGTGACATCTATTATCTAGCTTTCTATTCCCCTTAACCCTTAAAGGGGGCCAAATTTTTTTTTGTCCATAATCAGCCGGCTGCCATCAAGAGAATTATATCGTATTTTTTACTCTTGTACACATTCTATCTGGTTAGAGGGAGAAAGCACGAGTTCAACGTTCGTTTCAATTATCTTTGTTTGACCACAAATTTGTGGTGCTTCCCAAATCGAATGTGTGACAGTTCAACCACAAAACATATGTGTCTGTCTGATAATTAACAAACTCAATTATTATTCATTAAAAGTCGTTTCCGAATAAATATATAACAGAGCAAGTCTTAGTCTCATTTAAAAATTACTTCTAAAATGGTTTTTGTGTAAATAACGTACGAAAATGTTTCTATAATTGTTCTTTGTCTATTATTAGCGTGAATGTGGCGTGTCTTATTCATCTGTCTGGCGGTCATCGTCGCCCTCCACTTATTCAAACATTTACATACATACATAGTCACTGACCGTGAATGTATATAGCACCATTCACAACCCGTGTGAATCCCCCGCTAAGAATGTGCTTGGAAACATGTAACGTTTGTACGGTGGCCATCAATTTTGGACATTCTCTTTTTCCTCAGGTTTTTCTTGATTATTATTTTTATATGTGTATATATGTATAAATATATACATCACTATAGGAACGATGGAGAACACGATACAATCTATCTTTACAAATCTTGTATTTATATAGAATAAGTTTTATTGTAAATACTAGGGTGTTTTGCATCACACGCTAATTTCATAGGTATGTGGTGCTTTGCTACTATTTCGTGATGTAAAATTATTATTATCATTATAGATAAAAAATATATTTATTACTATTTTGTATTACAAAATAATAAGCAGCAGCACTTAATCTGATCTTAAAGGTTTGTAATTATGTATTAAAGTAGTATAATAAATAGTAAAATAGTAGATTAGGCCGCGACTTCGTCCACGCTTGACTTGAAATTCCCGCGACGCAAAGTACCGCAGCATTTAAAAAACGAATGAAATCAATTGAGGTACT
The DNA here is from genome assembly GCA_012273795.1 of Dendrolimus punctatus. NCBI lineage: Eukaryota > Metazoa > Arthropoda > Insecta > Lepidoptera > Lasiocampidae > Dendrolimus > Dendrolimus punctatus. Next base: position 22,748,417 of record CM022528.1, on the reverse strand, counting down.
TTTTATACGTAGCGGTCTCATAGATTTTGTATCAGTCTACAAAAGGAATCAAATTAATTAAACAAAAAAAATATTTAAACAGTGAATTAAATGATTTTTATGAACAGTATTTTAAAATTTAGATCGTATAATAAAATTGTAAGCCTATTTTTATGTGTAAATAATGTTAGATTTTTTAAAAATAATGTTGCATATTATCTGCTTTCATTACTTTTAGCGAAGTAGATTAATTTTTCCCATCTCGTTTTATTTCTAAAAATTCCGACCAAAACACTTTAATACTTTTTAATCAATCGCCATTATATTGAGTGCTCTATCATCGAATGCGTCATTAAAAGTTTAAAGGTAATTATAGAGTTTTAGTTTCTCAACACACCGCTCTCTCTGATAAGTATGTCGTTAACCGCATTTCGCAAAACGTTGTGTAGCGGTTGCAATTTTGCACGCTAATGTCATCGTTTTGTTTCTGATTGGACGTGTATTATCTTATATATTATATTATTAGTGTATTATATTATAGACTTTTAAGATGAATATCATCATGCAATAACAGCTTTTGATTAAGGCTCCTATGGCCGAAAAAAGGCCGAGTGGGGTGCAAAAGAAACAACTTTTCGTTAGTATTTACTAATCAATAATTTACCAAAAAAATTGACATAAATCTTTACGATAGTAGATAGTTATTTTAAGTTAAGAAAAAAATTCATCAAATCACTTGCAATTTTGTGACATGAAGCAATTTTGCTTCGTTATTTTTTGTCAAAACAGTATAAAAGATTATTTACATCTTCATAAAAAAGCCTTAAATAATTCGTTTTTATAATATTTATTTTATAATCTGAATAACTACTCCGTCTATGAAATCCCCGCTATTGCCCGAAAGTTCCTGAAGGAATTTTTAATCCTTAAGGGCTTTTTTTTTTTTACCGGGGGAAATCCGATTGAGGACTAAGCCGCGACAAGGGCAGAACCTTGGGGGGATAATTCGCGACCTAGTGTGGGATTCGCCTGATCGGGGGTGGCACTAGCATACCCAGTCAGAACTGGTGCTATGCTATTGCCACTCCCCGGTTAGGGATACCCACTAAAACCCCTGGGTGTTCCGTCCTTCGCCTTATGCCAGGGCTACGGGTACATGACCTAGCCTCTCCGCAACCCTGGCAGGCGTGGGCCCTGCGAGGCCTCTTCCAGTGCCGGGGGACTACTTTTATCGCCCGGCATCTTCAGTCTCTCTAGGCGTGGGGCGGTCTGTAAATCGCCCTACAGGAGGAGAGGTGGGCGCGTGTGGAACACGCCACGCCCCCATCTCGACGGCATGTGCAGGTGAGTGAGAACCTCTATACCCCAAGAGGCCCCACCCGCGCCGCCCGCTTACGGAGGCCGAAGGTCCTGACTGGCCCTCCGTCGCCGACGCGTCCTCCTTTGGCGGGAGCGGAGCAGTGATGTGCGCTCACGCTCCCGCTCTGCCTCCTCCTTTGCAAGCATAACGTGCTCGCAGAAGGAGGAGACTGCGTCCCATCCGGTACAGCTCCCGACCATGGCGCAAACCACGGCCGGGAGCGAAATCCTTAAGGGCTGCTACAACCCTTAAGGATTAATGGTCTTAGGAGTTCTGATAGGTTCGTTTCTCTGAAACTTAATATTTTAGAGGAACTTCTCTCTGTTGATATCATAAAAGTTTACCAACTTCTATCGTGTGTTTTTGATTTTTTGTTAAATACAAAAAGCTGCTTGCTTTATTTTTATCCCTGCAAGAACGGAGAAAGTATACAGATTTCAGTGTCCTGACGTTATGTCAAAATAAGCCACTGCCGGATGGTAAGGAATTTGCTCGTCTGGATGTCCAGACGAGCAAATCCTTAATACATGTTCTCAAGTAAGTTGCCGTGGTCTTCTGTTTTGTTCTGGCATTAGTGGTTAGGTTTCAATCTCCCTTCGAGTTTGGAATTTATACATTTAATTTGGACGAGTGTACATTAAAGGGTTATCTACCTATCTATCTATGTAGTGTTTACTAGTATCAAATCTTCTAGCATTATGGATGTAAGATGTAAGTAAGTACTAAAAAAGGCAAATGACTTAAATATTACTCTAATAAGGTAATTGGTCGAATTTTTTATGTTTTGAAGTACATCATATATATACATCCCAGAAAAGTTGCCTCATATAGTCAATCAAATCCAGCACCTACAAAACTCCGAAACAGTTCTATAGCCTCATTATTTTGGGGAACGTTAAGTTTCCTTTGTCTTACCATAACTGTAATTCGGTTTGTGGTGCTCAAGACTCGAGAATTAGTCACTTCTTCCATTTGCATAGTCAGTGAGCGTGTATTTCTCGTGTGAACCGGCAAGAAGCGGCGGAGCGTGGTCGTGCATTTTGTTTTATTACTTTATGTCCAAATTAAATTAGAAACGGTATGGTCAACTTAGTCGAGGTTTTTTCGCAACAAAATGTTCTGTATTTTTTCGTCTACAAAGTGATTCGTCTATCGTAATTAATTCGAGTTTATAAAAGTTTGACGATTCCTGAAAATTGTTCGTTCATTTCATAAACATGACAAATAGGGTTACACACGAGACTTATAACCAAATTGTACTTTTTGGGTAGCGCATTCTACAGCTCTGCCGTCTGCAGAAGGAACGTTAATGTAATTTCAAGTATTGATTAATCTCAAATTAGAGGAAAGAAGAAAATTACTCGTATACACTAAAATAGATGTTTTGTTTTTTAATCAATGGGGATTGTTCACAAAAAATTACCCTCTGATTTTATATTTTTATTACGCAAAATAGGGTATTTTAAGATACTAATTTGAATATTTTTGTATTTTAAGCGTTAGTTTTTTTATAATTCGATTTTAAAGTTATTTTTCCGATGACGTCAGAAGGCACAAGTTTACATTGATTTCTTTGCCTAGAAAACAAAAAATAATAAAAGCAAGTTTTATCTATATCTAATCATAGTAATCTGTGCTACTTATTTAAATATCACTGTCATTACTCATTACGTATCGTGATCATTTTAGTGTATTTTGTCGCTAGGCTTATAATTTTTCGTGTTCAACCATTATTATTTTCTATAGTTATCGTTAATTTTTTTAAAGTGATCTTTAGGGAAAATCCATGTTACATAACTTAAATAAAATAATGTACAGCTAGATTTTTTTTACACCTGAAGCAGGCAAACAGGCAGACGGTCCAACTGATTGGATTTAGTAAGGTCAAATAAAGGTCAAACGCATTCCTTACAAAAAACAAGAAGATCGTACGTTTTTTGGAATTTTAACTAGACAGAAAAGATTAGGGACACTATTCCTCGAAATGGTTTTTCAAATAGCCAGATTGAAAAAAAGTGAACAATCCCCATTCATTACTTTATTGCGTCCTCAACAAAATTTCATAAACACATATTTTTTAATAATAGAAACCCTTTGAACTATGTCCTAAAAATGCCTAAGTCCATGGCGTCATCATTGTGGTATAATTCCACATTAGGATTGCAGTCACGAGTGTGGGACCGACGTTAGTCCGATATGTCCATATCCAACCGCGATCGGACTTGTTACTCTATGCCCTTGCATTTATTACGGGTTTTGCCTTATTTGGACCGTGGAATGTTATTCAATTTTGTATGGTATTTTATGATGTTTGGTCAAACCTTATTATATTAAAAGTAATGATGCAATAGCAGAACATGATTATCCAAAAAGTAATGATTGGAGCAATATCGTTTTAGCAACTTTGTTTTGACAAGTAAACAAGTTATTATAAAAGTAAATTTAATTCTCCAACTCCTTTACTCATAACAGTTATACGTATTAAATGTTCTTTAAAATTAAGTAAGAATAAATACTATAACTCTTTATTGTGCACCGAAGCATATTTCCAAACAAAAGATAAACAACATACATACATACATACATATACGGCCTTACTTATAATAATCTCGTAAAGAGACGATTAGTCATCTCTTAAGTAAGAGAATCAGAATCAGACCCTAATCAATGAATATCTTTTTTTCACTTATAAAGGCGTATTACTAGTTGTTTACCTAAGAGGGGCCCAGATAAACGAAATTTAAATGATTGACGTAGGTTGTACCCAAAGTATTCGACTAAAGAGGAGTTTATGGGTAAGATTTTCACTAATCATTTTCTTTAGATTTAAGAAACGATTATAAATAAAGCCCATAAAATATAATTGTAATATGTATCTACTCCCACTGGAGATTATTGTTAATGAGCGACATCTTCTAGGCAACGAGATACATTTCAAATATCGATGGCGGTGTAGTTTATAATTAAGGCTTGTAGCAACGCCAACGTGGATTTTCCGTTTCAGTAAGATAAAGTAGTATTTGAAAAAATAATAAAATAAAATAATTAATCTCTTTCTCTATTATGAACATGTAGATATTTTTATTTTTATCCTGTTTTGATAGAAATTGAAGGAGTAAAGCGGTTTTATGTCAATAATTTGGAGGTGATCTGGTGTTTGTTTTTAATTTAAAATAACTACAGAAAAAACCAAGAAAACTATGCTACGTCTCATATCATGGAGATTAATCATATTTTTTTTGAAAATTTTTGATCAGTAATAACCAACAAAAAGTTGTTTCGTTTGCACCCTAATTTTAATCTTTTTCGTGTATAGGAGCCTTAAATATTTATTCTTGCATAAATTATGCTTCACTTGCATCACTTGGTAATTTGGTGTCATTATTTTTTATTTATTTAAACATAGATCAATTGAAAACTCAACCCTATTGTTTCCAAAGCGAATTATAGAGGTGATAATTTTTTGTATGAAAATATATCAAGCCGACAGCAAAACTTACCTTATTATCTAGACTGATATTACACAGAGGAAAGATTTGTTTGTTTGCATTGAATAGTCTATGAAACTACTGAACCGATTTGAAAAATTATTTCACTGTTGGCAAGTTACACTATCGCCGGGTGACACAGGCTATATATATATATATATATATATATATATATATATATATATATATATATATATATATATATATATATATATATATATATATATATATATATATATATATATTCTTTTTAGATATCCGTGTGAAGCTGTGGCGGACCGCTAGTGCAAAATAAAGTGTGAAAGCTTAAACTACTTCGACTAAAGCAAAACCAGTTGAGAAAAACTCGTTGATTATTATAACTAGGTGCAACTTCCTTTCATATATAGTGGCGCCAGTTAATCGTTGAAAGGTTTTTATCGCGAAGTAATGCGAGTGTGGACGTCTGTCTTGAATATTCCCTGCTTGCCGCGTGCCTGGAATGAATAAAGAGTGATAACGCTGATCGATAGATGTTTGTATGTGGCCTTATGTTGTCTTTGTTCGGGTGAGTTCACACTGTAATGGTAAACATTGAAAAGTGTCATTGAAAAATATTGTCTTCTATATGTAAAACGGTTAAAATCGAGTTTTATTTCTATTAAATATTTAATTGTATTTCTTTGAAGTATATGAAAACAATATAATTTTTTTAAATTTAATTACAATAAGGTTAAAACTCTTCAAGTCGGGTTAGTTATACTTTCTGTATCTCAAAAACGTCTTGATGTCGTCTTTGATGATATGTTTTGAGTTGGTCCCCGGATGGTTTAAATTCACAATTAGAATCGGTAGGTGGCGCTAAAAGCGGGTTCTAGGATCCTCCTAAACTCCTGAATTAATTCTGGTCGTGGTGTTTTTCTATTTATTCCTACTGCTTTGTCAAATATAAGCTAAAGTCAATGGTAAAAGCGGACAATGCAAAAATGTTTTCAAAATTTAAACTTTATTATTAATGGCCTCGTAAAAATATTTTATAACACAACAAGGTACTTGAGACACGTCAATAATAATATCCATGTTTCCAAGAATACTATTGACTTAAAGTAAAATGCCTTTGTGTCCAAGCCATGACAATAAAAAGGCTCAAAATGCTCTCTTCCAAAGCCACTCATTGTGGGTTGTTGCAAACAAAAGAAGCAATTAAATAAGTAAGCATTGAGAGCTCTTGGCGACTTAAAAGAGTCTGTTATGCTTTTAGATAACTCAAAGCTATACCATCAAAAGCTTTTGTTATCTTTTATAGCTATTCTTTTTCAGGATTTAAAAGATGCATAATCATTTTTATGGTCTTGCCTCAAATTGATTGTTGACTTCTTTAACTCCCTTTGACTGCTAACAGTTTAACTTCAAGTTTTATGTCTGTCCTTAGTAGCAGTGAGTTTACAATTTATAAAATATTTATACATAGATATCATAATATAAGTAGTGTGCAGAAGGTTTGACGATGTTCGACCCTCCTGCTTCCTACGACTGGGACCGGCTTGTCTAAGTAGTACAAAGAACTAGACGACCGCGAGTCGCGGTTGTGGGAGGCGGGAGGGGTTGGGATTAATAAATAGACTAACCAAACGACCTATCGAATTTATTTACAAACAACTTAAAGTCACACCTTAAGTACCTTAAATAAATGTACAAGGATTTGTATCTATTTGTAGGGTTGCCAGATGTCTGCGTAAAAAAACCGGATTACATTTTTTTTATCACCATATATATTTACTGAAAACGAACATTTTATTTATTAAATTTGCATCCAATACTAAATTAACAGCCAATCATATATTTAATACTCAATGCTACTCCTTTTCATAATGATTAATTGACTGAGATAGCATTTTTGAATTACTGCAGCTAGCAGTTATATTATCTTCTATACTAATATTATAAAGCTGAAGAGTTTGTTTGTTTTAACGCGCTAATCTCAGGGACCGCTGGTCCGATTTGAAAAAATCTTTCAGTGTTGGATAGTACATTTATCGATGAAGGCTATATATCATAACGCTAAGACCAATAGGAGCGGAGCAGCAATGAGGAATGTTTTAAAATCGGGGGGTTTTGAAATCAAATTCCAAGCGGACGTCGTCGCGGGCACAGCTAGTTATTAAATAAAGAAACAAATAAGCACAAAAAATGTACTTCATACACTTTTACAGTTTTAAAATATTATAGATAGATTTTGCACAAAGGGCGGTCTTATCGCTAAAAAGTGATCTCTTCCAAATAGCCCCGGAAATGAGTTGAGATGACAATGGCTACCTACGGTGGTAAAAAAATATCGTACGATTTTAGTAATATGGTAATACCTATAGTAACACCAAATTTATTGTTACGTGTTATGTTAATTTGAACATTATCTATTTAGTCTGTGGCCCGTTGCCCTTGATTTGTCTGGTCGAGACGTGTTGGTGAAAAAACTACATTTGATCACAATCTCTACGTTACGACCGAAACTTGATCAGTGGTTTTTTTTAAAGTGTGTTTCTGCCCTTCGGATTGTAATATTTACTGCTATAGCACCGGCATGTAAGAAAGTTACTCCAATATGACAACTCCAGACTTTAATGTATTATTAATTTGTTACTACTTAATTGCTGGTTATAGCGCAATTTGATGTTAAAAGAGGTTTTTTTTGTACGTTTTTAAAGTCCGTGGGCCATTAAAATAGCCCGGACTTTTAGAGGGCTTGCGCGGGGCCATAAGAAGACTTAGAGGCGTCTTGAGAAATTAAATGGAATTGTGGCGTGACACTAACCGGTGGTTTTCCCTGTCTACGCTATACAATAATGCACTCAAAGACAAGCTCCGGCTTAAAACGTACCTTTTTTAAATTCAGCTATTCAGCAGACAGGCAGACGGCCCACTTTATGGAAAGCGGTTACCATCGCCTATGAACATTTTTTTTTATTTGACTTGACTTTATGTTGTTGGTCCGAAGACCTCACAACTTTACCGGGGTTTTTGGGGCGAGCGCCTTCGCCTTGCGAAGCGAGCCCGGGGGCAACTTGCTTGAGGGAGCTCCCTAGGGAGATTTACCTCGACTGGACTGTTGCCATGAAAGGGGGATGAATCTGATGATGCCCGCCAATGGGCGACACAATGAACTGATTGAGAACGGGCGATGGGTAATATAAAGCGAGAAGAAGGATCCCGGCGGACCGGGATCGGCGGTTCGCGGCGGCCTACGCTATCTTACTGCCGTTTCGCAATGTGTTATGGCTGGGAGAGAAGAAACAGCGAAAGAAATTTCCCAACAACACGCCTAGTCTATCTTGTGGGGGGGGGGAGAGGGGCTATGTCTGCTTGCGTCCCTCTCGAGGACGTGGAGAGATCGTGATTGGCGTTGTCTGAGACGCCGCCGTCTATGTCTGTCTGTCGGTGCCTGCCAGCCTGCCGTCCTAACCGCGGGCGAGCTGATCCGGGCCAGCCGTTTTGCGACAGCCTATGAACATTTATAACACCAAAGGTGCTACAAATTGGAGCATGGTCCGAAACAGTAACCTCAATATTTCAATTTAAAAATGTTGTAATAGTCATACTAATTTTTAAAAATCTTCCATAAAATCCTAGTATATCATTTAAATCTTCAATGCGATTTAATTTAGAATATAAAATAGAAAAGGATAGTGAAATATCAAATTTTATCAATCAATGTGTGAACCAGAAGACAACCCATTTCAAATTACCATTAATTCATTTAAAGCAATGGTAAAGATATATTAAACTACATTAGTTGGTAATGGCATGGAAAATCTCTGTTTTACATAATCAATGAGTCGTAAGACGCCATGTTGGGGCAGCTGTAGGCGGTCTATTAGTTACGTGGGAACCGAATGTTTACCAAAATGAGTTCGTACTTTGGTGTATACTCCTTCGAGACGTAAATTCTTAAACTGAATTTAATTTGAGTTCTTTTGTCCCTAACGTTTATCGTGATAAAGTTGTGGTATAGTTATTTATAAGACGTTCAATCAAGATCTGCATTATTCAGCTGTTTATCTCAATCTGATTGCACCAGGCTCACAAAAAATAAAAAATGTTCTGTATTTTTGAGCAGACCCATCATAAATTGTGAATCGCAATCTGCGGCCAGTTTGGTCCATTAATTTGGGAGTGTATAGACCAAAACATCGAATCTGGGGTCGATTTGGTACTTTTGACCAGACCTATCTATTCTTATGTATTACGATGAGCTGAATCGAAATCTACGGTTAGTTTGGTCCATATCATCTCAAAATTTTGGGACTGTATGGACCAAAGCATCGAATCTGGGGTCAATTTAGTACTTTTTTATGTACTTTTGACCAGACCTATTTATTCTTATGTATTTCGATGCGCTAAATCCATTATGCTGCCAGCTTGGTTCATATACTCTTAAAATTTTGGGGGTGTATGGATCTAAACATCAAACCTGGGGTCAATTTGGTACTTATTTCTGTACTTTTGACCAGACCCATCTATTCTTATGTATTTCGATGCTTATTCTTAATCCGAATCTGCGGCCAGTTTGGTCCATACATTCTAAACATGTTGAGAGTATATCGGTCACTGGCTTTTGTTTCAAAATATGGGGTAAGATTGCAAAATTAAATACACAAATGGTAAGAAGAAAATATATCGCGAATTAGACGTTTATCAACAGTGCTTTAGTCGGCGCTTTCATCGTACGGTATGTTATTTCAGCCGGCTTACCCTAGCCGAATTTCCACCCCGTGTCATGTAGGATTTAAATAAAATGATCATAACAGTTCAAAATTCAGTGCGTTTAAAATTGAATAATATAAAGACAGTCAAACAAAAGCAACGACCTCGAGTTTCGCATAAAGAGGGGTACCGCCCCAATTCTAAAGCCGCAGGTACTGTCTCAGGTAAGTGACACCTGTCCTTACACTTGAGCCCTTCGCTTATTCAGGTTTCCCCTCCGTCGCCTTAGAATAAAGGAGCGGAGGTGGTCCGGTGGGTCATTGTTAATTGTATACTAGCCAGTTCCCTTTTGCCATCTGAATGGTGCAGTACAAACCGTGTTTCGTGACGGCCGTTTTTAACGTCATTTATATATATATATAAATGACGTGTGTTTTGATATTAATTATGTAAGTAAGTTTTTCTTTACTATAGTGTCCTTTATAGTCTTGCTCATTTTTTCAAACTTGTAAAGAGGTAAGATCCATATTAAGATGAGGAAAACATGATGTATTTTCCTGGAGATTATTTAATCTTTTTATCCTGCTAGGAAAATAACTACCTTTGAGACCTCCAAACAACTTGCATATTATTAATTTGACAGACGTTGTTTTTAGGGTTCTGTATTGTCCGCCTATGTATTTGTGTTACGGCCATTTTTCTTAGAAACTATGTAATATTAATAAAGTTTGACAGAAAATGTGTTAGTCATTGTGTACGAACATACTGAAACTGTTAAACTAGCTGAGGTCCAAATGTCGTTTACGATAAAATGGCGGTAGACTCGAAGTGTCTCTTTCTATAACCCTCTATTCAGACATACGTCCTCTGTCACACTACAAATCACCATACAATTATTACGCTATATTATAAGGCTCTATAATAATAAGTAAAAACGTTTCTTTTTATGTACTTGAAGAGTATTGAAAGTTAAATATTCACTACTAGCGGCCCAACGCAGTTTTACCCGTGCTCTGTCCCGCTCCCGTGGTATATAACATCATTATATAGCCTATGACATTCCCTATTAACGTAGCTTTCGACTAGTAAAAGAATTTTTAAAATCGGTTTAGAAGATCCACAGATTACCCCCTACAACGTCACAAACTTCTCTTTATAATATTAGTATAGACTACTTAAAACTGTCACTTGACCTACTATATCCACCAATCACGAAGTCATTAAAAATAGAAGTAAACACGAAATATTAAACACAGTGTTTACAATAAGTGTATGTATAAAGCCCAGAATAATTATAATAAATTATTTTCTGTCCATGCGTTTTGTAACCTGTGTTCAACCTTAAAAAAATACCACGATGGTAATAACATCACGGAAAACCCAAAACAATTCTTCTGTATAATTTAGATGCGTAGGAGTATATGTGTACTTTACTTATGGTGTAGGTATTTAATAATGTTACGCGACCCGTCTTACACAATATAATCATATATTATAGAAATATTTTTAATGCAAAATTCATTTGGGTAATTGGTAATTTTTGTTACAATAGCTTAAGAGGGGCTATCTAAATTGAGTTCGCTATTTTGCGCTATTTTATTTTTGACGATTAATCGTCAGAATTTACTTATGTTTTTATTATTTTTTTTGATATTAGGAATCTTTCACATAAAGGACATTTCCCCGTTTGTTAGGAGAGATGGCATTAATATAAAATTGCACGAGCTTTTATGGCTCTTTCACCATTTCGGAAACAAAAGATTATCATATACATTAATAATGTTTAAATAATTGAACCAATCAGGTTTAAGAGAAATTTTAATTTTTTCGAGCAATATTTCTTAGAAAAACATTATTTAAAATTATAATGTTCAAAACTAGATGGCACTGTTCATTACTAAAACACGTTATGGTTTGCTACCTCCCGCTTTAATAGGTTTAATCTAGTTAGAGTAAAGAAACAATGGGTTTTTTTCTGCAGAACTCCGTTACTATAACAGTGTCACCGGTGCAGTAATCGTGAGTTACATTTATACACGTCAATATCTTTGGGGATATTGAGCTAAACAGCAAATAGAAATATATCAATCAATAAAACATAAATCAAGATACTGTTACTAACCAGGCCATAGATAGACAATACACTACCTATATATTTAAATTCTATACTAATTTCTATACTGGGTTTCAAAAAATTCTATAACTTTACTATAAATAACATAAAAAATAGTATAGTCCAATGCCGCTACGCTAAGGATACTTTACAGTTACCTTTTTCTAAAAATAATATCAATTGTATATATTTTGCAATTACATTCTTTACTCATTACGTGAATAATATGTGCCTGGTAATTAGGATTGTAAGAAAGATACTTTTAATGAACATATTGTAAAAGTTCAATGTTCTTGTTACCACAAGGCTTCGTGAGAAAATAACCACGAGACCACTTTAGTTATTTAATTATATGCATGGGGCTTATATACATTATAATAAATGTATAGTAAAATATAAATAAAACCTGTTTTCCTGTCCGCATAATACTATTATATATACCAACATATATAAAGCCCTCAACCTGTAAAACCCCTTACAAATTAATAATATTAAATATATTCAGTACAGCATAGCGATCATTGATCAACTTTAAGGGGAGTAACCCTGCAATTCGTTTTTATTTTGAGATGTTTACGAATACTTTATTGGGAAATATTCTCTTTGCTATTCAAAAGGTAATGAAATAAATAAGTGGTAATGAATAGGAATATTAAGAGTTGACATAAATTTACATTACACATTAATTATTTTATGGTTTGCGACTCGCTAACATAACCAAAACTGTGTTTTGACAGATTTTACTAGCACTAGCTTAATTTTTTTCATTTTGGAAATGTTTGAGATATTTTTGATTAGCCGTATTTACAAAAGTATCTCTAATAATATACATTGACAGCCGAAATCTGAATGATTATGTGATTGCTAAAGATAAATGATAGGTTAGCACTCAAATCACACGCTACTTTAAAACGACTAAAACGTAGTGTTAAATTTAATTTTATTTTCGTTTTCATATCCCTCTTTGCTTAATAATGTGTTATCATGAAAGTTAAATTTTAGAAAAGAGTTCTCTTGACTTTGAACATAATTGTATCGAAATGGATAGCGGTATCTTTTAAAGTACATTGTAGATAGGAAGAAAAAGGTTTTCGGTTTAATACATTTTTTTTAAGGTCCGTTTCTGAAATTAAAAATTTATATTATATTACATGGTTGTTTCCTTTCGTGTTTATCAATGCGATGAATGTATACGCTTTACACCAGATGGGAAAAACTTTATAAGTAAACCATTAACATATTTTAGAATGACTAATTAACTTAATAATTACTAGACGGTCAATCGTAAGAATAGGAGTAGAAGAAGGAGAATGAATGAATCGATTATGTGCAATGAATGGCCTGAGACGTGCCCAAGCTATGCGCGGAAAACAGGCTTATCAGTTTATTTATCATTTATTTTTGTGGCTTTTTTTCCAGATATTTTTTTTTTATTTTTTTATTGCAGGAGTTCAGCAGACAGGCAGACGGCCCACTTGATGGATAGCGGTTACCATCGCCTATGGACATTTGTAACACCAAAGGTTCTACTAATGCGCTGCTGCTCTCTTGAAGGAGACTGGAGCCTGGTCACTAATGCCGGAACACAACTAAGTGTTGTTTTGGCGACATACTTTAGACCAGGGGTGGTAGCCATCCAGTCGGGCAAATGCCCTACCACCTGGCTGTGGGTTGTTTTGTCGCCTCTTACGACAGGCCGCCCGGCCGCAGGAATTTGTATTCTTTCTACGGATATCCGTGCAGGAACGGTCCTGCACGGATATAGCTATATACTGTAACTTTGTGTCTGCAAATTGGTAATATTCAATTATTTTTAAAACTCAGATACTTAATGTATGCTGTAGTGCTACACAACAGTACCTACTTTAGGCAGTATTACAGACTATAACTTATGAATGTCAATATTAAAATAATTTAAAAACCCACAGAATATAAATACAGATTGTTTATTTTAGGTTTTTATGAGGATGAATTAATATTTTTGCATTATTTCCACTGATGCTTTTGTGGAGAGCACGTAGACTGTATATTATATCAGGACGTTAAGTAACATGAGAATTTTCTTATAATCTAATATATAAAATTCTCGTCTCACAGTTTTCGTTGCCATACTCCTCCGAAACGGCTTGACCGATTTTGATGAAATTTTTTGTGCTTATCCGATATCTATGAGAATCGGCCAACATCTATTTTTCATCCCCCTACATGTTAGGGGTAGTCCACCCCTAATTTTCTTTTTATTTTTAGACAAAAATTTTAATTTCTATTTTTTTATGATACAACATACAAAAATACATACAACCCTAGATTTTAAACCCTCTACGATCAACCCCTATTTTTTACCGGGCAGGACGACGTCTGCCGGGATAGCTAGTATTAATATATATCAAACGGTACAATCCAAGGATAAATATAGAGTGAAAATAAAAGAAGTACGACAAATGTCAAAACATAATAAGTAAACTATCTGAAGTTGATTCCAACAACTTTACAGTCGTATTTTCGGTTAAAAAGACGATCTAATAAATCCATCCTTCCATCTCAGATCGAAAAGTTCAGCTTTAGCAGATATATAGGCTAAGCATAATTTTATATTCACAACATAACTCTTTGTAGTACTTACTTTGTAGAAATAAATAATGAAATTAATTTTCTTTCCAAATGTAAATTAATGGCGTGAAAAACAATATAATCGCTGTTATGAAATCATAAGCGTTTCTATCGCTAGCAGTATAAACTGCGCCCTACTGAACACTAATCTATGCAAACGGCCATATTCTATTATAATGGAAGGTATGAATTATAAATTCCCCGGTGTGCGTTTACTACGAATTTTACAATCGAGAATACAAAACACAATTTGTTGGTGCGTTTTCGTAATTTTAAACGTTTACGTGATCGGATTTTTGGATGCAAGTGCAAGGTTTACCTTCTCTTGTTTGATTCTTTTTGTGAAATCTTCGTGAAGGACGCAAATGCGTATTACATATTGAACAGGAGTTAAAAGATTTAACGGTTTTAAACAGGGTAATTTATTTGATTTTTATTATTCCTATTTTTCGGCCATTTTCAGTAGCCATGATATTTGATATTTAGTTTTAATTTTGTTTATAGTTATTATTAATTCTATAGGAGCCTAATCGATAACAGCCAGAGTAAATATCAAAACCACAATAATTGCATGTGTATGCAGTTCACACGCAGTAGAAGTGAAACTTCAGAGAATATATTCACAGATAATTATTCTCTAACTTTTATTAATATAAATATAATTCCTTTAGCCTGTAGGCTAAAGAAATTCGTCAACACATAATTCAAAATAAACTTCTTAAATCACTTTCAATTTATCACTGTTTTAGTCTAAAAAATATTTTTACCAGTTTTATTTCTGTCCAAATTGGACTTATGTTTAATCATCGGTCTTATTACCTCTCTAATCTATGTTGCACAATGTAAATCTCGAATCTTATACTCTCGCAGGCTTAGTCCTATACATTTATATTACCTCTTTTTAGTGTCGCTCTTTCGTTTCGTCGTGCTTCAAATCACAACGATTCTAAAGAAGTTTTACTTCAAAATCTCAAACTGATCCTAGACTCGGGTTCAGCGCATCAAAATACATAAATACAGAGGGGTCTGGCCAAAGTACTGACAACTTTTTGTGTGGGCGAGTGTTATATATCGTATAAATGTATTAAAATAGGATCTACCGTCACATTTTATACGATAAAAAAATTAGACTTTTAAAGTATCAAAAAAAAATGCAAAATGCGTGTTAGAACGCGCATCTTGAAAATTTCTGTAGTGACTATTGTATGTTATTTTTGATACTTGACCTTGAAATGATAACAAAGCTTGTAAAGGATAATGCCCCATATTTATAAAAAAAAAAAACTACTGAATAGATCTTCTTTACATTAATCTAAACTAATATTATAAATAGAAAAGCTTTGTATGTTTGTATCGAATAAACTCAAAAACTATTGGACCGATTTCAATAATTCTTTCGCCATTCCAATGCCACATTATCCTTGATTAATATAGGATATATACAAATTAGGGATCACTACTACAATTTCAATAATGTAACCCGTCAATATAAACAAAATACTAGACGCAGGAATCGGATTCTATGTTTTGTTTTTTTTTGTGTTTGAGTGGGTCCCCGGATTGTTTAGATTTACAATTGGGCCCGGTAGGTGGCGCTGGGATCGGGTTCTAGATTTTTTATTTTTTTAGGGCAGGGTAACTAACGGCTGTCGGAACCTCTACTTTTTAATATGCTATACAACAGTGAATTAATTATTGTATTTAGAGTGGAATAGTGACCTTGTTTATTATCAATTACTCTGTTTTTCACTAATCTAAAATTTATTCCACAAAAGCATAGATTACGGAAACGATAGCTAGTTGGGATCAAAAGATCTTTGACAAAAGTTTATTTGATCAAAGTCGGCCTTTACGCGCTTTAAGTGAAATTGTTCGTAGAAATCTTTGTTGGAGGGTAGGCGTAAATCGAGTTAGGTTAACGAGTCGGCTGGCCTTTTAAGGGCCTGTACTTTATTGAGAAGTGGTTTGCGAGATATTGAATATAAAGGATTTACTGCTTTTACCCATATCCTACTTTATAACTATGACTCTATTTGTTTATTATCGATCTTTTAGCTGCAACTCTATTGATTCCTGGAAGAAACATTAAAATTTCTTTGTGTTGTATAATCATAATAACAGCCCATAAATATCCCACTGCTGGGCTCGGGCCTCTCCCGTTAAAGGGGAACGGAGTATACCCGCCAAGCTCGTCCAAGGCGGCTTGGTAGGTTTGACACATCGGTTATCTCGATGTGCAGGTTGCATCACGATGTTTTCCTTCACCGTTGTTAGCACGTGGTAATTGTAACAATATGCACATAAGGTCGGAAAACTGCCTAAGCGGTGTATGTGTTCCGGCCAGGATCAAATCCGCACCGTTTAAGTGTGCTTTGATAACGCTGCCACGACTTGTGTGTGTATGTGTATATATATATAACATTTAATAAAACGGCGTTTTAACGGTTTTCAAGTGACGTTTTTATTTTATCTAAGAAATTACTGAAACTTGCGATTAACCGTATGTTAAAAAGTTTCAGTTATAAAATAGTTAATGAAAAATTATTAAAATAATAAACACACTATGTACTAGTGTGTGTAATTCATATTATTAACATTTTATTTTGTTTATAATTTTTCAGGTATATCAAGACCGCTGAAGAGAGTTATCGCCTGGTTCACTGTACATCACCCGGTTAAATAAGCGATTCTAAGGTAAGCCATACTGTATATATCAACTGTAAACAGTGTCACTAAAATTAAATAAATTTATATTTCAATATTCAACTATCGATCTTTTCATAACAAGGATAGATAGGCCAAAGAAATACTTCATGAGAGACTGTTTCAATATGAAAATATTTTCTCGCAACTTTTGCAGAGTTGCGAACTTAAATAAAATGCAAACCAAACAAAATGTTGCTGTCAATTTTGTTAATGTGTACTGATTTCTCACAGCCCATGTCATGTTTTCGATTATAGCTACCAAACAAACATATACTAGTTAGTTTCCAACATCGTAACTTTAAAGAATATCACAACATCAGTGTAGCCATTCACTTGTTATGATCTTTCCCGGCCTATTTCGGCAATGGTGACTGCATTTAAATTATTTCCATTTGCCTGATTTAGGTGAATTATTTTTGCGTGTGTTCAAGTGGGTCTCGGAATGGCTTAGACACGTGATTGAACCCGATAGCGCCGCTGAACATCTCTATAAAAGTGGGACCGATTATGATGAATTTCTAAATAAATAAGTCTTTTTTCACATAATTATTTGGGGTCGACAATTATTTTTTATGAATATAACAAAAATGTACCTTAAGATGTAATAAGATAATTAAATAGACGAATTAAAAGTAATATTCAGTATTTACAACTTCACTGTATTGTATTATAATTGGTGATAGCAACCATAAAATCTATGAAAACTTGCGTGATGCGCGCCCTATGCCACTCTTTAATTAGACTGTGCTGCCATCTGTTATTTGTAATCTGTTGGCGAGTGAGTTTTGAATTTGTAAGCCTGGTGAAGAGTGGTGAAGATTGTGTGATAAGTGAGAGTGGTAATGTGCGATAAGAGAGACTACTGAGGATGTATGTAGTGAGATTAGTCAGGGTATGTGTTTATGTGTCTGAATTGAAAAAGAAGTACAGGACAGAAGATAGAAGGATAAAAAAATAAAGATGAGTATATTTGAACATAAAAGGTTTAATCCAACTTTGAGCCAAATAGTATAGTTTACACCTATTCAACTACTGTTCAGCTAGACGGTAGATAGATACTGGTACATATAACGCAGGTCATGTACGATGGACGTATATATCGTGAAGTTGTTAAAAGTCAAATGTGAACTGAAACATTAATCAGGCCATTGGATGGCTGGCATCTGAGTAATATTAAGTTTATACGACCTGAGCTGTCCGAGACCATTTATGGGCGCTGCTAATAGCTCTAGTGGGGCTATTATTAAGCTTAGTTTAGACAATATACATAATCGAAATAAAATACACATATGTATGTATGTATGTACATATGTATATGTTTATGTAGCTATTGCCCCTTTTTATTGCACCACCTGCATCGCCAGATAAATTCAAACTAAAATTCAAGCTAAGAAATTCCTTTAATATAGGTTGCCTGGAAGAGATCGCTTTAAGCGATAAGGCCACTTATTCTGTTGCTTAGAAAACATTGTAAATATGGTTTGTTTTTGCAATTATATATTTTGGTGTGCAATAAAAGTGTACCCATCTTATCTATCTATCTATAATATTCTTCTAGAAAAGTCTTACGCTGTTCTTTACAGTATATAATAATGCCAACGTGTAGTTTTACTATTTATTTTATTTGTACGACTAACTAGTTTATGTCATTCGTTCTCTGTTGCCATGAGAACGACGTGTTTGTCAGTAAATTGCAACGGCGGCACCAAAAAAAAAACACTCATCTTTTCCGCCATATTCGTCTGTCCCACTAAAATAACGTCATTTACCGGAATAAAATGACTTCCTTTAACATATTATAGTAAAATTGAAATCATAGTAAAGGAGCTATAAATATGTCATATAATCTAAACTGCGTAGGACGTGGTGTCTTTTAAGAGACACTTGTGGTCGCAGACGAAAGGTCGTTAAATAAAAAAAATGTCTGTGCTGTTCAGACGTAGTAGAAGTAAAACTTCAGAGAATATACTCATAGATAATTCTTCTCTATCTTTTATTAATATAAATATAATTCGTTTAGACCACATTCATGAACATATTCTCATTCAAAATAAACTTCTTAAGTATCACTTAAAAGATTTTAACTGTTTTAGTATAAAAAACATCATCAGTTTTAATTCGGTCCAAATTTGATCTTTGTTTATGTTTCATCATTGACTCTCTAATCTGTGCTGCATAATGTAAAACTCGTATTTAATTTTCTCGCAGGTTTATAGTTCTATAAATTTATATGTTTATCTCTTTTTCGTTTCATCAAGTTTCAAATCACAAAAATTCTAAAGAAGTTTCACTTTAAAAGTTATCACGATATTTTAATTGATCCTACATTTTTTTACAAACTAATAGCTTGAATCAAATTAATGCTAAATTCTTTCATGGGATTTTCAGCCGTTTTAATAAACTATTTTAATCTTATTAACCATTAACAGAAGGTAATTTATCTGTCTTTTTCTTACCTTTATTATTATAAAAAGTGAAAGATTCACTGTATCAATATAGTGATATTTAAAATATCTAGTTATTGTACACCTAGCCTTAAAGTAATGGCTTATTCATCGTGACCAGACTAGACCAGTTTCCCCACCTTAATTTCTTTCACGATACTAGCCTACATCCAGCTAAAAACTAGATGAATTTATTACCGACATTACTAATTATATCCAATGACATTAATTTCGTAATTCTCAGAAGTACCATTCGATTTTTTATTTTATGTCTTTATAAATTGTATATTTAATTTTCATTACAAAATTAAACTATATTTTAATGTTAAGGTATCTAACTTCAATTGCCTGTTATTAAGAAGTATGAAACTAGCTGCGTATGTGGGGAACATATATCTAACTCAACTTAAATTAGATTCTCTTAGAAATGGTAGGCGTAAACAACATAATAATATACATGCGAATGTCTTACAGTAAAGAAAACAAAATCGCATGAAGTCGAGAAGAATAAGTTAGAAATCAGAAATCAAAAGTTCTAGAGTCATGTTGGAATCAGTCTTGATGATAGCTGTTGGGGTCGGCTCGATCCATATAATACTACGCCCTCACAAAATATCGGCATGAAACAACTTAAACGCTGGCAATGCCTTGATGTCTTCCCTGGTGTTACAAACGTATTAAGCTGATGGTAACTGGTTTATCAGCTTCGCAATAAAAAAATACGTATGGATGTGCAGTTTACATGTAGTAGAAATGAAACTTCAGAGTATATACAGGCGAACGTAAGTACCAAACCAAACCAGAACTATTAAATGACCAAAATAACAAATATGACGAAAATGACATATCACAAAAAAACCTATCCTACTTTCTGGGATAGCCGGTCGTATTCGAACGATTTTAATGTCAATGTATCCAAACATTTAATTCGGTCTCTACCAAAGACAATGAAAGGTACTCTATGCTCTCTCTTCTCTCTGCCGATATTTGTAACGGGTGTGCTAAACATGGATTATATTATAGAAGATATTAATCAATTATCTTTTTCTTTAATACACAACATAAATCTATCCGAAAATCTATCCTATTATCCGGGATGAAGAGTATCCCCTATCCACCCTCGGTATTAAAATTACATATATACCGAATTATAGGATTACAACCTAGGAATTTAGTGTCACTTTTTTGTTTCATCGAGTTTTAAATCACAACGATTCTAAAGAAGTTTCACTCCAAAAACGCAGTGTGGACATGCGACTATAACGCAAAATCATGGAATCTTTTAAATTCCGTATTTGTACAAAATAGCGAATTATGCCATTATAAAATCCTAATACTGTATTGTTCTTCATGTCACGTGTTGTCACTAATCCGACGGCGGGTCGACCTCACAAAGACATAAAGATATCTAGATAGTCTAAAGGAAAATCTAGTCCGTTTACCCGTTACTAGACATATCCGCCTTCTAATAGCTTTGTGCGCCGCTTTAAGACTGCTAGGAATAAGGCTGTGCTCTATAAATAATACCTAGTACTTTACTATAAAAAAGATACTTTTGTTCGAAAATGTTTTTTTATAAGCGTTTATTCAACTTGCAATGGCTGTATTTAAGTTCTGGTGGAATCTTGTAAGTTAAATTTGTCCAACTTCCCGGTTTCCGATTGAGCTGAAGTTTTGCACGCATATGTATATCGCGTGACAATGCAATAATATGGTACCATGGAGCTGATCTGATGATTGAGTCGGATGGTGGCCATTGGAACAACAAGATAGACCGTCGTATTTGGGCTCGTTTCATTTGTCTTGGCTAGAATTCTGCTGGTAAATGATTACCAAAATCTCAAAGCTTGTATTTTAAAAAAAGCTTATTTACAGTTTATTTCAATATTTACTAGAGGTAGCAGCAAAAATACGTTCTTTTGACATGACGACACATTTGTTGCGGTACCAAGAAAATGCGATAAAACTGCTACCTTTTTAGCTATATTCGTCTATTCCACGGAAAGGACGTTATTTATGGGGATTAAACTAGTCAAGTGTTAAGCCGAGATATAAGTTAGCTCTGAAACGGCTGTACCGATTTTGACGGGACTTTCAGTTCCAAGATGCTCAATGGGCGATGGAGCGATTTTGAGTGTTTCTCTTGTAAATAGAATTAGGAATCAGGATATCCGAAAGAGAACCCAGTTAACCGACATAGCTCGTAGAAGTAGCAAGTTGAAGTGGCAGTGGGACGGTTACGTCTGCCACAGGACCGATGGCCGACGGAGTCTACGAGTCTCGGCTAACGTAGTGTCGGACGCCCTCCAGCCCGATGTACCGACGAACTGCGCAAGGCCTCCGGTCGACGCTGGATGGGGAAGTCAGAGGCACAGACTTGAGGAGGCCTACGCCCTGCAGTGAACTGCAATTGGCAGACGACCGTTTCACCGGCAGATAGCTGATGTTACAAGGAGGAACTTAGACTACTTTTATTTAGGGTTCTGCAAAAAAAAAAACCAAGTCGTGGACACAGCAAGTATATATACAAAAAACTTGATTAAGTATCTATAGATAGTCATAGATTACATTGCATTGTTATTTTAATTAATTTTCCTATATACAGATGTGGACGTAGTCTGAGAGGGGCTAAAGCGGTCGACTTCCGAGAATTGCTTAGTGAAAGTGACACGTCTAACGATATTATGTAATTGCTGCCACCCGGTGACATTGAAGAGATACACAAAATATGACATTTAGCCGAAAAGCTCTGAAATATCAAAGCGTAACGAAACGCATGAGTCAAACTCCCAAAGCGGGCGTATGACAAACCGGCGAGGCCGTTCACATCACGTCCGCACAAGGCGATTCTGACGACGGACGAAGCACCTTTATTCAAACAACGAACGCACTTATGAATACAAAATACGGCATCGCCTCGTGGAATCGTGAAAAGAACGAATTCAAATATACGTCGATCGCGTTCCAAGGACGAATAGCCATGTCCGCTAGGGTTATATTAGATTCGATATATTAAAGGGCATTCTACTTCATTTTTAAACTGGATTACATAAATATCTACCCTCTATTAGTATTTATGAATAAAAAATACGATGACACCTCGTGGAATCGTGAAAAGAACGAATTCAAATATACGTCGAAAGCGTTTCTAAGAAGCATAGCTACGTTTTTTACGGTTATATTTTATTCGATTTGTTAAAGGAGCTTTTACCCAATTTTAATACTGGAGTACATAACCATCTACCCTCTATTAGTACTCATGAATACAAAATACGACGTTACCTCGTGGAATCGTGAAAAGAACGAATTCAAATATAAGTCGATTGTGTTCCAAGATTTGAATAGTCACGTTCGTAAGGGTTTGGATTCAGTATGATAATGGAGCCTTTACCCCATCTTTGTATTCCACTAGTTGTGGCTCGCGGCTTCGCTCGCTTTAAATATAAATAGTCATACTTGGAGCAAACTGTCTACACTTTTTTCACCCCTTTAGACGTTGCATTTCCAAAAACACCGATACGTGTACATTTATTTTAATCAGAAAATTTAAGTAAGCCATCTCATACGCTCGCATGTTTACGGTTATGTTACGAGGTTGCAAAGGCTACAAAACCGCTGACAAACTGCCAGGACCCATAGATGGATACCTAAAGCCCAAGCTGGCTATCGAACATCCGTGAATGGAAAAGTAAGCCGCAGATGAAAGAAACCCAAAGACAGCGAAGGCTATCAGACGCCGCAGATTGACCAACGGGAGCCGTTAAAAGACCGTTATGCGGGAAGGCTGCAACGGCTTTAAATCCCAACACCAACCGGTAGTTGCCTTCCGAGTAGAAGCTGGGGCAAAAAGGTCTTCCTCTAGGTCCCAAACTTCTCGTCACCTCTAATAGCCTGAGAGGAAATAGACCACCAAAACAGTATTCGTTTTATTCCTATAACTCACAAAATTCCCGTCTGAATTAAAGTTACAAAAAAAATCAACACAAAAGTATTGTACCACAGATTAAGGCTGGTGTGCACCGACATTTAATCAGTGGTTAAAATAAAATAATCGATGAAACTGTATGCATAAACAGCGATTATTTCATTTTACCTGTTGGTTAAATGTCGGTGCACATCAGCATAAGCCTAGCAGCGCAAAAAGTGAGATAAGAAAATGTTTTTCTATTAACAATATATTGTTGAAGTTTCAACCTGCGGGGATTATGAATTTCAAAAGGGAGTTCTTAAGAAATTAACTGAAGAAGACAATAGAGGTTGATAATTTAAAAACATTTTCTGTATTGTAAAGATAAGGAACTGATCCTTGCTGTTATTTTATAGATTTACGTATATCCGCCAATATCCGGCGAAAGAACAAAAATGGACGAAACGGTTGGAGATTTTAAAAGTAACGACAGTAGTTTTGTGTCGACGTGACTAGGTTCCATCTGGCCTTTGAAACAAAATTATTATATGAATTGCAAGTAGTTTGATTCTGATCTGGGTGTTTTGTTTGTTTTATTTAACTTTAGATTTTTTAAATACTTCGCGATATAATAGAAAAATAAAAAGGTAAAGGAAATTATAATAATACCAGTTTAAAAGACGATTTTTATTATTGTTTTATTGCATGAGTTTAGTGTACAAATCAGTTCAGTAATTCCTGAGATGAGCTCGTTCAAGCAAACAAACAATCTCTTCAGCTTTATATATTTGTATAAGATGATATCATATAAGAATATCAGCCCATAAATGTCCCACTGCTGGGCTCGGGCCTCCCATTATAGGGGAAATGGACAGTATGCCCGTCACGCTTGTCCAAGGCGGTTTGGCAGGTTTGACACATCATATATCTCGATGCAAGCTTGTATCATGATGTTTCCTTCACTGTTGTTAGCACGAGGTAATTGTAACCATATACACGTTAGCTTGGATAGTGGTGGAAATTGGTGCATGCGTTCCAGCGAGGATCGAACCCGCGCCTTTTGAGTTTGAGACGCGTACGCTAGGCATTACGCTATCTCGACGCGACAAATTCATTTATAGCAATGACGTCATAAGTAGCTCATACAAAATTTAAGAGGCTGACTATTTGTTACTTCCCAAAAAGTGTTTTACATGATTTGGTACATTATCTACTCTAAGTTTATCAGTGATAGGATATATCGAAGTATGAACTGTAGAATAAATAAATTATTAATTTTCTAGGCGTGTATACATATTACAACGACATAAAATGCAATCCAAATAAAGCTATGACGATAGTCACGACTAGGAAGTAGTAACCGGCATAATACAAAGAGGTGTATTGTTGTAAACAGCGGACAAGGCCGCTCGTGGTCGTTGCCTTAGCCTGTCTAAGATCGTGACAGACGATTTGTACCTTTTTCCAAGATGCCATGTCATATCCCAATCACGAACAATCAAAGATTCGAACCTACGAATGAGTTTTTTGGTTTTTATTAAATACTAGAATATTCCCGGGACTTCGTCCACGTTTGACTTGAAATTCCTGCTGTATTCCTGGAACACACACAGCATTTAAAAATAATGTTAGTTATATTTTAGAGAAAACTGTGTCGGCATGAGATAATATAACACATACAATTTGGTATCTATCAGTGAAAAAATCGATTGGAATTCGAAATTTTCAATCTGGCCATTTCACATCAGTCCCAAAAAAATTCCACTTAATTCCCGGGATGAAAAGTAACGCAGGTTTTAAGTATAAGTCAATCAACGAAAACCGCATCGAGATCGGTCGAGTAGTTTTTACGTGAATCCCGAACAAACAGACAAGATATCTAAAAAAATTGCATCGTGTTCTCCATCGTTTATACAGTGTATTCCAGACGTTTTTTAATAGCTTCAATGATTAGAATTTTATAACTTTACAGAATTACTTCACACCATTTGCGGAATGTAATAGTTGTTAACATTCTTGAATTTACAAATTTTATAAATATATTTAAATATCGTAAATCAGACTTATATATAGTACACAATCTCTGCCTTAGCCACAATTAAGATTTAGGTCTTACTCTAATGCCAAGGTAAATAATAGTGTGTTGTCACAACCCAAAAGTTCCATTTCATCATTTCTAGATCTATACTTTAACGTCCAATTATTCCATAACAACTACCGTCTTAACTATACAGATGATAGGCATATTGTAAACCATCAATAAACTTTACACTTTTTTGAATGAATCTTGAAATATTTATCCGTGCAGGAACGGAAAAAGAATACAATTTCCTGCGGCCGGGTGACCTGTTGTAAGAGGCGAAACAAAACAACCCACAGCCAGGTGGTAGGGCATTTACCCGACTGGATGAATACCACCCCTGGTCTAGAGTATGCCGCCATAACAACCTTTATTTGTGTTCCGGCATTGGTGACCAGGTTCTAGTCTGCCTTAAGAGAGCGGCAGCGCATTTGAAGCATCTTTGATGTTGCAAATGTCCATAGGCGATGGTAACCGATTCCCATCAAGTGGGCTTCACCGGGATAATGTTAAAGATTTAGGCCATTTCCCGAAATTATAGCGATGGATTTAAAGCGGTATTTCAGATGCGGCGTTGTTAACGATGTAAAATATTGACAGATAACCTGTATTATTATCACGTTATGTTTTAATGCTTTTAATAAGACGCATTCAGCTACAGCCTAAATCTTAAGTACAAACGCAAATGAAGCCCCAGCATAAGAGATATATCGGCTGTCATCATTCGAACATAATCTATTGTGGAAAATAAAAAAAGTTACATATGTATTTTAGTCTGCCAACCGTAGAATTTTAAATAAATTATTCAAAATTTTCAGGAACTCAAAACATTTACACACGTATTACTAGAGGAGACGCTGAAGATCGACCTTCACGCATGTGATAACTAGATGAGACATATTATATAAACACGCATAGCTTGCCAATCGAAACACTATTCAATTAAATTAATTTTAATCATTTTTTAAAATAAACTTTTTATAACTGAACTCATTTAGTTTGAACTGATAGTTTTTAACACCGGAACATGCCTTGATAGGCTTGCCTAATTATTTCTGTTCATGACTCATGGCAAGGAGGTAAGTCAATGTAAGTCAGGTACACAGGTAAGTCAATATTGGTAACTACACCGCTCTGTTAACCAATAAAAATTGCCATCATAATTACAAAAATATAGGCTTGCCTGCAAAAAAACGTTCATGGAATATTATTGCCATGCTTTGAAGACTTCAAAAATAGCCTTAAAAAAATACACTTCGACTGGCAAGTTATCATAGATAGATAAATAACACTTTATTGCACACATTGCATAAAATATGAATATGAGTATTCCGGCGAACACGAATCGGGAACGATTTGAGTTAAAAACTATGTATCATCTAGTTATCAGATGGATAAAGGTCGATCTTCAGCGTCTCTAGACAATGTCTAGCCTTTACCGTCACTGTATCATAAGCGACATTTGGACCAAGTAAATTTTTTGTTACCAAAAAATGTTTAGGTCTAAATGTCGCTTACGATAAAATGGCGGTGAAGGCACGATATATTATAAAATTCAAATTTAGTACAAACTCTTTAACGGCTTTCTCAAGAGCGAGATTTAAAATTTCCCAAGGCACACATTACCAGGCGCTTTTAACGTTAAATCTCAAAGTTAACATGGCGGTAACAGTTATATGGAAATCTGAGGAAATTCACCAATGTCATGCCGAATTGTAGGCCGCCGTTTCCTTTACGTCGCTGTCATGGTCACATGTTAGCACCACTCTAACTCGACCTTTTCGATCTTGAATATTTCCCCCCTATTTTCGTGTGTTTCTAACACATAAACGAAGTGAGGTAGGTCTACATTAGTTGGATGTATAAGAGTATTAACCTAACCAAACAGTTCTCGGAACTATTCTGAGGAATAACTTTACACAAGTAATTTGCACTTCAACGAGCGCGGTGGTCTTGTAAAACCTTTTTTTCTAATTATTTGTTAAGTTTTTTTTGTGGGTTATGTTGGCGTGTTTTTACGAGCGTAATTAGTTACGCCGCACTAAGACGGTTTTGTCTTTGGAGACGCATTTAGAATTCGGTATTCAGTATTATGTTTATAAATTCTGTGAATGCAGTTTACATGCGAATACAAGTTAGCCGTGTGTATTTTAAGATCTCTAATACGACCAAAAAACTAGTCTATTCATCGGACAACATATTAGCGTTGCCAGAATGACCAAGCAACGCGGCCTTCTCAAAATCTCTCAAAAGGGAACATCCACAAAACATTCCCAGTCTTTTGGGAACGTCCTCCTTTGAGAGCTTTTTGATATTAAATTAGCTAATTTAATATTAATTTGTAGAATTTAGTTCAAGGTTTGATTGTATTATAAATTTATATTAAGAGATAAGAGAGATTTCATTTATGTTAAAGAATTGGACTAATTTAAATTTAATGAAAGAGATATAATCTATTTTACATTTTGCCCAAAGTTATCATTTTATTTAGGTTAATTACCATTACACCACCAATTACCAACGCTTTCTGTATGATAGGCAACTAGATAGATAAATACCTTCTGTGACCTATAGGTTAACCTGCTAAGTTCCCTGGAATGTAGAAGTTCTGGGTTTGTTTCCCAGTAGGGCAAATTTCCTTAAAGATTTTTCATTATTTACTCTCATTTGGATGTCTAGGATTGGCTCCAGATTTATCTATTATATATTTATATTCATAATAGATATACGTACAATGGTTTTTTTAACAACTCTACGGATTCGAGTTCCGTACCCTTTTTGCAACTTAATTTCTAAGAAAGTTTTTAGAGTTTATACATTATGCTTATTGGTTATTTTTGTTATTGTGTGTGACATTAATTCAGTGATATTTGTATTGTGGTGTATGTTATGAATAACTTATTATATTAATTTATTCTAATTTTAATACTAAGCTTATACTAATGTGGAGTGTATCTGTTACATGCTGGTGTTGTGAGGAAGTGCATGTGCAGTGTGTCTTATGTCTATACCTATATATATTATCCTAACTAGTGCCATGTGTGTTGTTTTCCTTTCGGTGTGTGGGTTAATAATTTTTAGGCACTTCGTGTGTCTTGGTATATATGTGAAGTGTGCGTGTAATGCAGTGCGGTGGTAGTACGCGTTGGTGTGAGTTGGTATGTGTGTTTTGTTGTTAGTTGTATGTACATTACATTGTGTTATATACAGTGTCTCTGTTGGCAGTTTTATATAAATATAAAAAATAAGTTTAGGTATTGTATTCAAAATTACATTTTCATATCTACTTATTTCAAATATTCAACTTATATTCTTGTTAAAGAAACTTACAGAAAATGTCTGAATAAATTTAACGATGAATTGAACCCATTAAGTATGTAAAAGCTAGGCAATTTATTTTAGTCCAATAAAAATAAAATGTACATTGAAAGAACCCACTAAGTGGCACCCGATAAAGAAGTCCCTTTTATAACAAATTATTATTTACAAGATGAAAATTTTGCTAAATTTACTTGCAAATGCAAATTATAGCAAATGGATTGAAATAGGTTTATAATGGACCACTTTATAAGTCGTGCGCAGGTTTGCCGACGATAACCCCTCCCGCTACCTACAATCGCAACCCGCGGATGTCTAGTTCTTAGTACTACTTAGAAAAGCTTAGGTCCTAGTCGAAGCGGGAGGGGCGACCATCGGCAAACCTTCTGCGCATGATTTATATATTTGAAATAGTGGTAAAG
Organism: Dendrolimus punctatus; assembly: GCA_012273795.1. Classification (NCBI taxonomy): domain Eukaryota; kingdom Metazoa; phylum Arthropoda; class Insecta; order Lepidoptera; family Lasiocampidae; genus Dendrolimus; species Dendrolimus punctatus. Next base: position 22,719,310 of record CM022528.1, on the reverse strand, counting down.
GTAAATTAGCTTCAAGACGTTTTTGCGTTTGTAGTAGTAATTACAGGACTTCTAAGCTTGTAATTTGAAGCTTGATTTTAGTATTAAAATTATGTCAAATATTAATTATTTTAATATCGTTTAATATTATTTGTTTCATATTAAGTACTACGATACAACGAACCCGAACTTACAGACGGCTTAGAATCTTTAAGTCTCAGAAGCGACATAGGCGCTCTAAGCGCGTTCTACCGTCTGTACAATGTTCTGAGGAGCTGTTTGGTTTGGTACCTACATCGCCATTTTACCAGCGTACTGCTCGCCGGCGACTGGGAGTTCATCCACACTTCCTCGTCACCTGGAAGTCATCCACTGTACGTGGCGCTCGCTCTTTTATGCCATATGTGAGCAAGCTGTGGAATGAGCTCCCTCCCGCGGTTTTCCCAGAGCGCTACAATATGGGGCTCTTCAAAAAGGGCGTAAACAGGTTTTTAAAGTCTCAACGATACTTTGTTGAGGCTTTAAAAATCTGGCAACGCATCGGCTCCCTTAGTGTTGCAGATGTCCATGGGCGACGGTAGCCAATTGGCATTAAGCGGACCCACCTGCCAGTTTGTCTATATGCAAACATAAAAAAATAAAGAACCTGCCTATAAAAATATACATAAAGTATTCGTTTATTTATTTATGTGCTGACAGTACACTACTACAAACGCAAAAACGTTTCGAAGCTAATTTATCTGTAGTACACTTAATACTAGTAACGATCTTCTTACCATTAATTTGTAATAGATTAAAATCCAGTGTAATCCTCGCGTAAATTTCGAACCATATTGCGCTAGAACTATTCCATTCACTCGATAGCTACACTTTGAGGCTAATCGCAGTGAAACTCAGGCCCCAGTAAATATTTCAAAATTGATTAACGAAATAATATCAAACAGGAATCAAACGCGGGTAGATCCTGTTATTGTAAACCAGGTGGGTCAAATAAAAATTGTATTAAAATACACCCAAGTTCGCTATTTCTAAAATTTTAAAAACACGTTATGAATTAATTAACATAAAATAATTGTTCAATCTAAATTCAAAAAAGAATTAAACAAACGAAAAATAATTACAAATATCCACAAAATAAAGTGCTTAGTTAGTTAGTTAGTTTTCATTTCAATAAACTAATTACGGGTTCCAAATCATCATCCACTGAGAACGTTCCCAAAACGCTACACCTATTTCCAAGTCGGATGGCAACGTTGCCTCCGATACAAGCGAGCCCTTTAGTCTCTATAGAGATGATAGGCTGAATCTAGTTTATTATTTACGAAATACCTTCTTTAACGTAGTAGTATATACTTTTAATTTATAATGTATTTATTTCAAAAAATCCCAATTAAACTCTTAACATGTCTACAAGGGATTCCACCCTTTTTCATTGAGTACAGGCTTCTTGCTCCGCCTTTACAAGCACAAAGGAATGTTCAAGCAGACATTAAAAGGGTCTAATAAAAGGGCAATCTGAACATCCATTGTACCTTGTTTTAAAAACAAGAACCCCGATTTAATTGAGTAAAATTGGCTAGGGTGTGCTGCTGTTTTACATTCTAATGGATTAATTTGTATTAGAAAGTATTGTTACGAGTTGCAGGACTCAAATTAAAATGCCGCTGGAATTATTATATATTTTATTAGAACCCTACAAATACGTATAACACAGGTACAAATATAACCGAACACAACAAGTCCAAACGTAATTCAATAAAACGCGCAAAGTTCGTCATTAAATGATCCCGATTATAATACACACGTCTTGCTTCGCTCGTGGTTATCGCTCCACTATCGCGTCACTCAATCGGAGCATTGCTTTACACTGCACAGATGCAATATGTCAGCCCAACGGCGTGGACAGAATTTCCTGGAATCAGTTTGTAGTTTAAATCCGACACACTTGGCTAATAACTGCAATAAAAGATTGCAATACACAATGGGCTATCATTTAATCACAAAGTAAATAAAAGAAGTCCAAATGCTGAGAGGTAATAAAATGTGTTTTTACAAGTATGCAGGTGTGAATTTATTTTTCTCGGTTTCTAGGTCGTAACAGTATTTTATGTTTCACATGGTACATTCAACAATACGCTTAATTATTTTGTAAACATAAATGCGCGTCGGATCATGCAAAGGAAGGGTTTCGTAGTGGTGAGTATCTACAATACAGATATGTGATTTGGCAACGGAACCCTTATAAAACATTCAGTCGAGTACATCTTGTATCTTATACACTACCGAATGGATCTAGTTGAAACAAAAATTTGTTGATAAATTGATAATTTTTTTCTAATATTTTCAATTTCATCATTGTTTAGATATATGTTGTCCTCAGGTTGCCAGAAAAAGAATACCGTCCATCAAAATTTCTCATCTTTTACTTTTTACATTGCCAATATCAATGCCAATGGCGCTGGAGCCAATATCAACAAGAATATAATAAATAGGTAGATCTACTTGATTTAATACTAAAGTCAGTAAGATAGACCTTTATGATATATAATTCTAAAAAGAACTGATTTATAATTTCCGATATTAGCACTTATATAGTTTGTCTTTAGAAGATCATTACGGTATACCACTGTACACAATTTTTGCAATTCGTTTGTCAACTTCAGAAATATCTAAAATTAGTTATTAAAAAGTTTTTTAATTAATAAGAAATTCTTCGTAGTCTTCTTTTTCCGTTTCTGAACGGAGAGAATTTTTTAAAATACATACATACATAACTTCACGCCAGGTCCCTTGCGGGGTAGGCACGAACACGGGGTTCTTAAAATAACCATCTAAAAATCTAAACACACGATTGTTGATAAATTTACAATTTTATTAAAAGATGTATTCCGAAAGAAAAAACAAGATATACATATACAACTTATGCTTTCATAAAAATCAAATAAACACGCATATTATATAAAGTAATATGTTCTTTTTTCACATTTCAGGTCGTCAACAAAATGAAGAAACTTGAGAATTAAACAGCATGCAGGCTGCCAGATTCTGACGATGCGTTGCGTTATCTCCTACTTGCAGTCACCGCTAAGCCTCCTCTGAAAATTGATACAGCTAGAAGACAAATGTAAAGAAGGCAATTGTGTATGTGTGCAATACACATGCAGTAGAAGTGCAACAAAGTGTGACGAGTGTCTTATTATTTCATTAACAAAATTGGGTCGTTTTCGTCTTACGCCAAAAGGAAGGTTTGCACGGAAAATCAGCGTTGTGTCAGATATATTTCCGGCACAGCAATATGCTGAGTGCAAACCTTGTTTGCTGAAAATGCGGCGCATAAATTTTCAAAATATGCTCTGTGTAAAAAAAATTATAAGGAATGTAATTGCGTCGCTATTTCTGCAAATAAAGTTTTTCTTTCTTTACAAGGGGTGGTGGGATTTTATATTTCGTGATGTCACATTTCATATATCGCTGTAATATATTTAAGCTTTAAAACACCAAATTTGAAGTATTAACAAAAATCTTCAAAACATTTGCAACTCCATCTGTATGATGTTTAAATTATTAAATATAATGTATTCTATCTCATTCTCCCGCAGGCTTAGTCCTATAGATTTATTATATCTCTTTTTAGTGTCGCTTTTTCGTTTCATCGAGTTTCAAATCACAACATTTCTAAAGAAGTTCCACTTCAAAAGTTGTCTTACAAGAAGTAAAAAAGAAGAAAGAAGATTTAAGTAGATTGGTTAATTATCTTTGGTTATCTAGCTGTATGAGTATTTAGACATCATAAAGCTAGGTTACCGGAGTTAAATGCCATCTACATCAACGAAAAGAAGAATAGAGAACAAAGCTCAAGAAGGCAAAAGAAGATTGAACATTTTATGTACTTCAATAGATTTTATATTTACAATAAGTATCATGTTAAGCTTGTTAATACTTAATTTACTTGTGAAACTGGCGAATTAAGTATTTATCATTGTTTGGAGAGGCATCATCCAGTTAAGTAAAAAGTTGTCGATTAATGGCCGGTTCCTATATCTAACTAAACATTCTTTACAACAATTGGAAACGTGTGTCCGTTTCCAATCGTCTTCTTTTGTTCACTTATTTATTGGTATCAATAAATAAGTGAACAAAAGAAGACAATCATAAAAGGATTACAATTAGTTCAAATGCCGACAGGTAATAAATTGTGCTTCTACAGATCTGTACGTGGAATTTGTCTTTATCGGCGCCTAGGTTTTAACAACAATACAAAACTTATTTTTAAAGCTGTAAATATCTTAACAGAAGATTTTTACCTTAATGGAATTCTAATATTAAATTCCTACGGAGTATCTACGTAATTTTATTATAGTATTTTATTTCACTATATTAAATTTGACTAGTAATAATTTTGCTTCTTTTAAGTCTATAAAACTTCGTGATAAATATTAGGTCTTTACATATGAAGTTGGCGTTTTGCATAAAGTCGATTTTTTTAATGAAATATATTTATTTAATCAAAGTATGTACCATTGCTATCTATGCACTTTTGCCATCTCATAGGTAGTTCATTGATCCCTTTACTAAAACCATTCGGACGGGAATCAATAAAATCTTTGAAGGCGCTTTGAACTACCCCATCGGAGTTGAATTTTTTCCCTTGAAAGAAGTTATCCCAAAAACGAAAAAAATGGTAATCTGTTGGAGCAAGGTCCGGGGAGTGCGGTGGATGTCTTAGACATTCCAATTGAAGCTCCTCTAATTTGGTAGCCGTCTGTTGTGCAGTGTGTGGTCTAGCGTTGTCCTGAAGCAGCAGTGGCCTAGAGCGATTGACCAGCCTCGGTTGTTTAGCAGCTAGCTTTTCCATCATGGTTTGCAGTTGCTGACAATAGACATCTACCATAATCGTGTGGCCAGATTTAAGAAAGCTGTAGTGAACGACACCGGCACTAGCACTATATATGTTACGTTATTTTTATATTATATTTATTTTGCCAGGTGGTAGGGCATTTGCCCGTCTAGATGGCTACCACCTCCGGTCTAGAGTATGCCGCCATAATAACCTTGAGTTGTGTTCCGGCATTTGTGACCAAGTTCCAGTCTCCCTTAAGAGAGCAGCAGCACATTTGTAGCACCATTGGTGTTGCAAGTAAATGATAGTTTATATCTTCGATAACGTGGTGCCCCGCCCCAGCCAAATAGCGATCTCTATTCAGTTAGTTCCGACATTTACTACACTCAGTGCAAAGGAAAGAAAACAGTGTTTTTGACAGAAATGATTTATACGTACATTAATGAGTCCATTAGCGAATTACCTTTTTTTATTTATTCCCACTACGTTTGTTAACATAATTGCTTCACTTGTACTCTTGGCATCGTTTCGATCTATATATTGAGATTTTATATTAGATTGCTATTGCTGATCTATATATTGAGATTTGTGTCTGTTATTTTGCTTAAGTAGTTATGTTAAGTTTAAGTTACGGTTAAGAACTTAAGTTTTATGTCCCTTCAAGTTTTAATTTTTCTTGTTACCGAGGTTCGTGACCTGTTTGATATAGTTTTTGAGACAAAGACTAAAACACCTTTATTGATAATCGTGTGCATATATAATCAGTTAGTCTGGTAGGCTTTGTCATACATGGAAAAAATAAATATTTAGAATCCGATTGCAGAGCCACCTACCGGGTCCAATTGTGAATCTTAACCAGCCAGAGGCCCATTCAAACACACACAAAATTACACCAAAATCGGTCAAGCTGTTTTCGAGTTTTAGTTAGACTAACGAACAGTAATGTTACGAGTTGCAGAACTCGAATTAAAATGCCATTGGAATAACTATAGAGTTTATTAGAACAATACAAACACGTAAAACAAATATACAAATATAACCAAACACAACCATTCCAAACGTAATGCACGATTCAAGAACAGGCGCAAAGCCACTGAATAGATTACCGAATGTACACAAGTTGTATTCCGCTCGTGGTTATCGCTTGCCTCGCTCATCTTTCAATTGGGGCATTGCTTTATACTGTACAAATACAATATGTCTGCTCGGCCGCGTGGACTGAATTTCCTAGAACCATACCTGGCTAATGTCTACCATAAAATATTACAATACACAATGGGCTGTTTTTCTAATCACAAATTTTAAACACAAACTAAACAGAAGAAGTCCAAATGCCGAAAAGGTAATGAAATATCTACAGGTCTGCAGGTGTGAATTTGTCTTTTGTCGGTGTTCAGGTTGTAACAGTAATTAGTTTTTGTGTATAAGAAAGAATATAAAAAAATGTAAAAGGGGTAGAATTTGTACGATGAGTTAAAAAAGGTAAGTAACATTAGGGGTTTGTGTGTTGTTTGTTATAACATCAAGTGAAAACTACTGAATGGATTTTAATGCAACTCGCTACTCGATTTCATGTCTCACTTCCAAACTTAGGATACTTTTTAAATGACGTCATTTCTATGGGATATATGTATAATAGCTAAAAGTATGGCGCTGTAGTAGCATTGATTTGGTGTTGTCGTCGTATTTTACTAACGTTGTATCGGCAACGCGTACGGAGTATTCCTCGCATAACCAGTCTCTTACTTTAGTGATAAAGTATATTATATTGTTTTAAATCTCAGTTACATAACTTCACACGCCAGGTCCCTTGCGGGGTAGGCACGAACAACAGAGCGCCATACAGGATTATTCTTACACACCTCACTTGCTTCTTTGACATTCATAGCTCTTGTCATGCACGCTCGTCTGTTCTTAAGGCTCCTGACATCACCTTCTGCTAATACAAGATCAATTTGATCATGGAAGGTGTGTCGTGGCCTTCCGCGACTTCTGCATCCATCCACTTTTGCATTGTATATCTGTTTAGACATTCTTTCATCATACATTCTTTCCAGATGCCCGAACCACCGGAGCATTCCTTTCCTTACCTTCATCCCGACACTCTCAGTCTTGTAGTTAATTTTGTATATGGCCTTAATATGACATAATTCAGAAACAAAAAATATCATAAGCATGTAACTCATGGTATTATGTATTTAATTATCAATTCAAGCCAAATACATAAATTAGAAACGCAGTTTGGAAAATAGACTTCTTAAAAATAAGTGACATAGGGCCGCGTATTTAACACCCTTAAATACAATTAGCGTCTTGCACAACGCAAAATTTGCTGCTAAATATGTTTAAAGAACTCCAATGCGTTTTGTGTAAAACGTATTTAGGCAGTTTAATATGATTAAGTAATTTTATTTAAAGGCGATCGTTATGCAAGCGGCCCTTGGAATAATAATATAAAAAACTCTGTCATAGATAATATTTACTAAAAAGTCACTGCTTTGGGATATGCCGTTGTTGATTTTTTAGAAACGAAACTTACAGATGCACCTGATGAAAACTTAAAGCAAAATCTCCTTTTTTAAATTTACTAAAAACTTTTAATGAGCGTTCTTTGCATATTTTATAAGTTAAACCGATTCTTTGCTACAGTGAAAAAAGGGGATTTTAATATACATAATATATATATATATATATATATATATATATAATCTATTTAGATTAAAATTCCTTATGAATACTTTTGTTGAAAAAGACAAGTTATTATTAATTTTAGAGCAATTTAGTATCGGAAAGATATGTTTGTCTCGGGTATAATAATCTTCTTTACATTGTATATAATAACTTAAAGTATTTAGTTAAGTAGCAAAATTATATAAGTTAACTAGCGGCCCCAGCAGACGTTGTCCTGCTCTGAAAAAATAAAAATCTATGACCCGATCTCAGCGCCACCTACCGGTTCCAATTGTGGATTTAAACCATCCGGGGACCCACTCAAGCACACAAAAACAAAATCACTCCCCGTTGTTAAGAGGATTCTAGAACCCGATCTCAGCGCCACCTACCGGTTCCAACGGTATACAAACTATCCTATCTTTCAAGTTGGATCAAACTGTACACGGTGTGCAAATTTGATTAAAATCGGTTGAGTAGTTTAGGAGTCCATCGCGGACAAACATCGTGACACGAGATTTATATATATAACATTATAATAATCACAAAACAAAAAGCCCGATTTGACACTTAAAAAAGTGAATAGAGTAAGTTTGAAAAAATCAACAAAACAATTAATTTGGTTGACAATACACGTCTTTTTACTGCTGCATTATATAATGCAACTAGCGACCCGCCCCGGCTTCGCACGGGTGCAATGCTGATACAAAATTAAATACACTACAGAAAAACTATGAACGTTGTATATAAAAACATAGCGGCCCGCTCCGACTTTGCACGGGCATCACTACATAGAAACCTCTAAAATTAGCAATGTTGCCTTAGTAAAAACTTAAACCTTCCTCTGGAATCACTCTATCTATTGTAAAAAACCACATCAAAATTCGTTGGGTAGTTTTAAAGATTTAAGCGCACATAGGGATATAGGGACAGAAAAGGAGACTTTGTTTTATACTATGTAGTGATGATGATGATGATGATGATGATGATAAAACATATTTCGATTATTCTTTTTCCCAAAAGTCGGAACAACATGCAATTTTTATTAATTCTCTAATGTCCTATTAATCTATGGCGAAGTGCGAAAGAACAGTTACTTTCTAGCGTGTCTCATTTTCTAATTTTAGCTGTTTTTATTCAATTCGATTCATTAAAAACAGCAATATAAGTAAATATTTATTCCAAAAACTAAGATCATTTGTAAATCTATATATACTAAAATAATATTACATAAAAACGGTCGAATAAATATCTATTATACGGAGGAAATAAATAAAAATCAATAAATTAGATAAATGCATGTGGTGCCCGAAAGGCGATGTGAAGTAAAATTTGCGCTTATCTCGATTTTGAGAGGTATTTGTATGATACAATAAGTAATTGACTTATAATGAATCAAACGATCACTACGCTGTATAATTTTTGTTTAACAATTGGTTGGATTTGGAGGTTTCATCAATCCTTAAATATGTCGCAATGAGAATTGTCATATCAGGCCTATTATTTTGCGAGCAGTACAGCTCTTTTATGTAACTATGCTAAGGATTCGGTGCCTTGTGGAGTCCCTTTAGTAATTTAATTGCACACATATCATTTTTATAGTAATTATATATATTGTTTAAGTTTGCGTGTGACCGTCATTGGACTTGATGTCTGGGGGAAATGCAGTCTAAGATGAGCACATTAATAAAAGATGTTCATGAGATTTGAAGACACCTATACTGTAGTGAAAACAGACGACAGTAAAGAGTTCTACTCCTCATCGGTGCGTATAACAAAAGCTAACTGTAGCTCTTCGTTCGCTAGTTGATTTTCACAAATTATCGGTGGCGTGAGTTCGTACGTTTGTTTGTCCGGTGGTAATAAGGCGAATTAGGAATCAAGTCGTGCAATTCCGCAGCTCATTCGCCGAAATGTTTTCTAACAAAACAGCGACTCTAAGTCGATATTACCTACTATGTAGAAGTAAGTATTTGTATATAGTTTTTGTTTGCTACAACTCCATTAACTCTTCAAAAGTCATTCTGTAACATACTTCTGTATAAAACTAATGAAAAAAAGAACTTGTGATATAAATAGAACAAGAAATATAAAGAAAAACAATTTTTAGCTAGACATGTTGCTGGGGAGTTTCTTGCCGCTTCTTCTCCTTAACAGCAATAACATGTTGCGAAGCGGTGTACATAGACTAGGAAGTAACATTAAATTTTAACCTATATGTATGGACCTTCAGAATGTGTTCTCCAGTCGAACTTATTTTGAATAAAAACTTTTGAATTTGAATATACGTTTTCATGTTTTTGTGTTAAGTACATAATTATATACAGATTTATGATAAAACTTTATGAGAAACTCTGATGTACAGAAGTACAGTATCAGAAGATACCATCTTATCGTAAAAGTATTCTTAAATCTTTTATTCACGAAGCCAGTAAAAATCCAATATTACGAGATCACATAAAATAGGTACGTAAAATTTAATTTAATTTGGGCATATAAACCCCTGCAACGAATACACGTCTCCATACAATTTTTATTTTTATATCACACTATCTGGTGAAATCCTAGCGGAATACGGGAGCGTCGGAATTTACACGTAATTAGAATATTCGTTGGGTTACATTCTAGTAAATTCGCAACACGTACTTCAAAGCGACATGTTGTAAATAAGATATTTTAGAAAATTTTCATTTAAACTCAAAGCTTGACCTTTAAGGTTTTAATGGGCTAACAGATTGACTCATAGTCTGTTTTATATATACTTTTAAAAGTACATTATAACTACGAGTTCAAAAGGTTTTTTAGACCAGTTTTTAATAATTTCTTTATTATATCAGCCCATAACTGTCCCACTGATACGGTCGAGCCTCCCATTATACAGAACGAACACTATATCCGCCACGTTTAGCCAAAGCGATATGGCAGGTTTGACACATCGTTGATCTCGATGCGCAGGTTGCATCACGATGTTTTCCTTCACCGCAGTTACCACGAGGTGATTGTAACAATATGCACATTAGGTCAGAAAACTGACTAACTGGTGCATGCGTTCCGTTCAGGATCGAACTTGCGCTCTTTGAGTTTGGGCCGCGTACAACTATAGAGACCTAAATCAAAATTTTGAGTATTGGATTCAAATATCTATTGTATAAAAAATAAGGTACAAAATTGAATAAATAATATACTAGCTTCTGCCCGCGAATTCGTCCGGGTGGAATAGTTAAAAAAAGGAAGTTAAAAATACCCCCGATTTTGAAACTTTCTTCTCCGCTCCTATCGGTCTTAGCGTAATAATATATAGCCTATAGCCTTCCTTGATAAATCGGCTATGTAACATTGAAGGAATTTTCCAAATCAGATCAGCACTTTCACTTCAGATTTATATCTTAGTATATCTTATACTAAGATAAACATATTATGTTATTTTTAATTGGAACTATAATTATGTTGTTTAATCATATAGGTGAGGAGTACCTTTAATTGACGCAAAACACAGACATTGTTCCTAGTTTGAGAGTCGAAGGTATATACCTACTTGTTTTAAATTCCATAGCCGTATTTTAAACTAACCCATTTTGTCTGTTTGCTAATGTTCTATTTTTTGTAAAATTGTGAAACACCAAACGCTAATGATTTATTATTATTATAAAAAAAGAAAAAACTTGATATTGTTACGAGCTACATGACTCGAATTAAAATGCCGTTGGAATTGCTATAGAATTTATTAAAACTACACCAACACGCATGACATAGGTACAAATATAACTAGACGCAATAAGTCCCAATGTAAGGCACAATTCAATAATACGCGCAAAGTCCGTCACTAAAATGTACACACGTCTTGCCTCGCTTGTGTTGTCGCTTTGACTGTTCCACCCCTCCACTCGGGCATTGTTTTATACTAAACTATATAATAGAACAATGTCCGCATTCATTAGTTAATCCGCACATCTGGCAAGCTTCGGCGCAATGCAATAACAACAAGGATTAGTTCGACACTTATGACGGTTATAAAACAAGTACGATAACAATAGGATGTTTTTTAACTACAATTTTTTAACACGAAGTAAACAAAAGAACTCTTAATGCAGGAAAGGTAATAAATTGCGTTTTACGACAGCCAGGTGCGATAAATACTATATGCGAATAATACGAATCCTATTATGAATAATTTGATTAAAATGTAATTAATAATCCGATATCGAGCCGTCTGATCTACTTGATGTGTTTAAACTCTGAGTCAAGCGATAGGTATAGCAAAGGGACGATACCACGGTTTTTCGAGTATTGTATCGGACTTTCGATGGACTCTTGACGAGCCAATAAAAATTGAAGAGCACCTTGATGAATATCTCAATAGCACTTATCCAGAAAAGGAAGGTTGTAAAGGTCTTAATGCTTTCTGTAGTACAGACTTTGTAATAGATTGATTTAAGATAATGTATTGTTGCAAGTTGGGCCACCTGCATACCTGTAGACAAAGCACTTTTATTACCGGCCGCGGCGTTTGAGCTGATAACCTTGAAACAGTTTTATGACTATCTTCTTTTGTTTATCTTGTGTTTAAGATTGTAATTGGAAAACAGCCTATTGTGTATTGTATTCGTTTATGGCCGTTCACAGGAATAATTACACAGGTGTGCGGATTACGTTTTTTGGGAAATTGCGTCGACGCTTGCCAGATAGACATGGCATCGGTGCATTATAAAGCAATAGCCCAATGTAGTGATCGGCAGTCAAGCGACGATCACGATACGAGCAAGACGTGTGTACATTCGATAAGCTATATAGTGACGGACTTTGCGAGTGTTATTGATTCGTGCATCACGTTTGTTCTGGTTGCGTCCAGTTATATTTGTACCTGTGTTATTCTTGTTTGTATAGTTCTAATAAATTCTATACTAATTCTAACGGCATTTTTAATTCGAGGCCCGCACTCGTAGCAGTATTCTATTTGATACATGCATCTTGTCAAACCTACTATATAGGTATGAAATAGGGACTTTTACAAAGAAAACTGTGAAAAGAATATTAATAAAATAAAGAGCAATGAAAGAAAGTATGTTGAAAATCAGAAAAATCACAAAATGAAAAGTGATACTATCAGGCAGGCAGGCAATAAAAGCAACCAATAAACATAACAAGGCTTTAAAAATTAAAATTAAAGTGGCAATGGTGTTGTAGCCGCGTCCGATCACCACGGCGGCCGCTCACAAATTGTTGCGGACAGAATCACTCCGCTGACCTCACCCCCGTAAAGCCCGTGCGACCACGCCCCGCCTACCGCGGGGACATAGCTCACTCCGTTAGCTGCTAAGCGTCTGCATTTTTGTAGTACTTTAGTAAGCGCGGAGCGAGCCTACATCATGCATTCCTGAACTGCAATTCAAACACACAACATTGTTTCACTTCTACCTGAAGACCTCTAAAGTGTTAACATGTTGCTCGCCTACAAGATTAAAGATGGACAACTATAAACTTAGCATTCTCCTTTACAAGCCGACTTTAATAAGGAGTAGGTTTTCAACTATGTGATTTTCTTGTATTATGGTATTATATTTGGAAATTTGGAAATTCTTTTATGCGTTTCGGGAACCGCTTGCGACCTCAATTATTGTACAGCGCCATCTATTGGTTTGTAAGTTTTTCACTATATCTGCCACTCTCTAAAGGGTCACAGGGACCTAGTCACCAATGCCGGACACAACTCAACTCTCTCCCATTCCATTAACTTTATACCATCATAAACGCTGACAACAGGTTAGCTTCGCCCTTACAAACGTCTATAGGTGACGGTAATCACTTTCCATGAGATGGGTCGCCTGCCTGCTTGTCAGATTCGCAATTAAAAAAATTAAGCTTTAAAGAAAGACATTAGGTCATTAAAAATTAATTAAGTGGTGCACGTCATTTGCCAGTTTCAATCCATATTGTAAAAGCGCCATCTAGCGATTAGCTAATGTTAGCCTCGAACAACATTTTAACGTTCGTAAATCAGTGAAAAGAGCTAGATGGCGCTACACGAATTGAAAGATCGATATACTGACAGTAACGCCTTACATTCCAAATAGTACATTGAATTTATATTCGTCTCTCATTTTCATCGCGCATTTTTTTATTATTTTATATAACAAGACAACAGAAATGCTTGAAAAGAAACTTGTTGAATTATACATAGCATAGAAAACCTCTGGGGTTTATATTAGTGCTACAGGTATCTAGTATCTACGTCCGCAGCATTTAATAATTTTAACATTACATTTTGTTTAAAAAGTGCATTTTAAGTTTATTTTTAATAATTATAGACGTAATACTTTCCCTAAACTCAACAGATAAGCCATTTAACAAGTGCGGAACTAAATATGCAGTCCACTACGCCACTTAAGAGCAATAGTAATAACTAATAATAACTTTTTCATTTCTCATATTCTATAAATACGCTTGGAGTTGCTTAATCATACGGCTGAGAATCGCAATTTTCGCCCTTAGGACGCGATTCTCCCTGCTGTAAAGAAATTTAGAAAATTTTGCGAACCACACGTGACTCATCTCCCAGCTTTTTAACAGCCACTGTTAAATCGCGGCATAAATTATTTTGTAACATCATTTTATTACTTAATCCCAAATTATTATTTATTTTACATAAAGAGCTAAATATTTACTATCATTAATGACAAAAAAACTGGCTGGTGCAATGCTACAGAAATAATTTACTTGACGTTTCATATGTGACGTACGTGATGACAATTCTTCAGGTTTAGTTGTGGATTTAACGCCTCATTTAATTAGAGAAGTAGTTGTTTATTTAAATGATCAGTTTAATTTACTTTCCTCAAATTCGAAATGAAAAGCAGAACCTCGGGTGAAAGCTCTATTTAAGCACTCAAATTATAACCCTACCGTGCCTAAATATGTCTCGTTCATCTCTCGTGTAACAATTTACTATTTTGAATTTAACTTAAATATATCGTTACATGCCGACAAAAAGTGAATGCACACCTGCCTGTCATAAAGCGCAGTTTATTATCTTCCCGCATTTGGACTTCATTTGTTTACTTTGTGTTTAAAATTTGTAATTATGAAAGACTGTCTATGTGAATTGTAATCTTTTATGGCAGTCATTAGACAGGTGTGTCGAACTAATTCTTGGAAAATATTATTATGTGTCGAGACATATTGTATTTGTACAGGATAAAAGGAATGCCCGAACGGAGGGGTGAGGCAGTCAAGCAAGGATTACGATACGAGCAAGATTCGTGCATTCGATAAGCTATATAGTAACGGACTTTGCGCGTGTCATGGAATCGCGCAGTTTGTACTGGTTGTGGCCAGTTATATTTGTACCTATGTTATACGTGTTTGTATAGTTCTAATAAATTCTATAGTAATTCCAACCACATTTTAATTCGAGTCCCGCACTCGTAACAATATCAAATACAAATTATTCGACTCTCAGATACAATTATTAATATTTCGTCATCAAATTTACCACGGAACTCTGTCTTTCACCTCATTGGAATAAGATGCGAAAACTTAACAACAGTACGCTATCATAATACTAGCCCGCCTTGTAGGGGCTTGTTTAATATTAAGTTACAATACAAATTAGAATAAAATACACCCTTATTGATTTGGTTTCATAAAGAATATTAAATTTCAGGTATCGATACCTTATTTACCTTCCAACGGGAATTCGTAGCATGAAATGGAAATATTTGATCAGAATTATCCTAAGCACACACCAATATTCCGGTGGCTCGATCTTTCCGGTCACCGTCACCGAATAAATAACCTGTTGAGTTTACTGTTTGGTTTAATATCCGTTGAAGAGATACTGTGGTTGTATTGGTAAACAGGTGTACTTTCACACTTATTAAGTACTAGCTTCTGCCCGCGTCTTCGTCCCCGCCACGATCGCAATGTAGAATACTATCAGCGCCATCTAGTTTATTTAGTATGATGATAAAATACGCTATGCTAGACAGAATCTAGAATCTTGTTTTTTAATGTTTAAACTGTTTATTGTATGATACCGGCAATATCTGGGGCTTAGCGGTTAAGCCCAGTTGTAAATATTGCGTATTCATAATGATATAATAGTTGAGATACACAAATACTCAAGGCTTATCCTGCCAGAATACAGTATTATACGTATAAGTTTCATACAATAACGCTTACTCACTGAAATATTAGGTACATACTACGTATCGGCATAAAATATTTTATTGAATAACGGGTTATCGTTTCTAATTAGTTCTTGTATAATGTCTGCTTTACTTATTATATGTATGTCTTTCAAGGCCACGGGCCATAAAAATGGCCCGGATTTTTGGAGGGCTTGCGTGGGGCCATGGGGAGGCCAACACGTAGAGGCCCCTTGACAAATTTAATGTAAATATGTGGCGTGACACTGACCGGCGATTATCCCTGTCTACACCATATAATAATGCACCCAAGGACAAGCCCCGGCCAGTGTAGAACTATTGTGGGAAATGAGGACAAAAAGTACCGGGCTATTGGGATGAACTGTTAGTGGTACTAGCGGTCTGGGAATACGGGGACTATGGCGTCTGCTCGTCGCAATGTTCAGGGAACATAGAAGAATGGGCAGACGGTGACTCGCCACTCCCTGCATGGGCCCCTAAAAATGCCGTAAAAGGCAGGGGCAACATGGGTGTGAGTGGCTAAGGGGTGTAGAGAGGTGGGCTGCAGGTTCACCGAAGCTACTTCCGACGTTAGGCCATTTATCACTTCCACCCCTGGAGCTTGAGTCTTTAGTCTTATTATTATCATCATTATACATATAATATTTTCTAGAAATATAATTTAAAAATTTGTATTATACGAGACAACATAGAAAGCGGGTATTTCACTTTAGATATTTTTTGTTTATCTACTCAATTATATTTGTTTATAAGTAGGTATTTAATATTATAAATAATAGCGACTAAGATATGAACGATTACATTCCTCGTTTTCCCCTTATATTTCAGTACACAGTTTGTATGATCTATATAATAAATTGTTATCATAACAAAGAATAATTTGTGAACATTAGATACTTAAGTTACAAGGCTCGGCAATTAATTTTAATAAATAAAAATTTTTGGTCTTTGAATTCTTTGAATATGGCAATAAATCTCCTTCGGAACAAAAATAATTGTATACTGCAAGTAGCCAAATAACTACTACTACATACAAAATTGAATGGAAATAATGATAAGCGAATTTTGTAACCGCCTACAGTTATAACTGTAGCTTTTACACTTGATTGTTACCTTGCTCACAATTAATTCGCAGGCGCAAAAGAATTTGTTTATTTTTATACATTATAATTAGTGAGTTAGATAAAACAATTTTCCTTAGTTATTAATTTACAATATTACATCAGGAGACTGGAGCTTACCGTGCACAAAGGATTGACCTCTGTATAGAGAGGTAATGCTTAGCAGACTTCTAGGTATAATGATCAGCAACAGTGGTCTGAACGGGATTTAATATAATAGTAATGTTTTCATTTTAATGTTATATGTATATTTTTAAGTTAGGTTTCTTTATAGGACAATCTAAAATTTTAGTTTATGATAATATTTTAGAAAAATATTTTTGGTCTAATTAATTGGAATTAAATTGCTCTAAATTTACCGACTATGTAAGCTTCTATTATCACCTGTCTCTTTCTATTAAATTGCCAAAATCAATGCCAAAAGCGCAGGAGCCAACAAAAACAGAAATAGAATAGAATTAAACTACTCGTTTGACATTATATAATAACTTTTAAAACGAAAGTATTGTGCTTGTAAATGTCGATTATTCAGTCATTAGAAATAATATAATAAAAGTTATCAGTCCAATAAATTATAACCTAAGCGAAAACAAAGGTGAAACAATTCAATTATTTTATTCACGCGACTGTCATTTTTAGTTTTCTGTGTTGTTCTGTATTCTACAGAATAACGTTTATTTGGTGATTGTAAAATCGGCCCTTAGTAAGAAATTCCAAATGCTTATTAGTTTTTTAATGACTTCTTACTTTTTGTTTAAAGCGGAATACTTTTTCTTCTTCCATACTGTAACTTTACTTTACTTTTAGAATTATAACAGTCTACATGCATCACCAACGTCAGCCTCGCAGCCAATACGTGCACGTTCTCGGAACTCTATGCATTAATAATGAAGGATACTATTAGTATTAAATTGAAAATGTCCAAAGATGTTATCACGTAGCTTGACATATCCAGACACTCATGCATTATGTAAGTAAGGTTGTGCAATTATTTTTCAAACCAAGTCACCATACTTACTTATGAAGGATTATTATAGCTCAATTTAAGGTTGCAGCAGTTATTGTCATCTTTTTCTAGTCTTATATTTATTTATGTAAGTGCAAAAAAAGTAAGTAATTTTATAATGTTGTTACATGCCGACAAAAAGTGAATGCACAACTGCCTGCCACAAACCTGTTTTATTACTTTACCCGCATTTGGACTTCTTTTTTTTAACTTTATGTTTGAAATTTGTAATTAAGAAAAACATTCCCTGGTTATTGTACTTGTTTTATGACATAATAACTGCAGGTGTGTCGAACTAATTCTTGGAAATTATTGTTTTCCTTGAAGGCATATTGTATTTATACAGGATAAAAGGAATACCCGAACGGAGGGGTGGGGCAGTCAAGCGAGGATTACGATACGAGCAAGACGTACATTCGATGAGCGATATAGTGACGGATTTTGAGCGTGTTATTGAATCGTGCAGTTTGTACTGATGGCGTTCAGTTATTTTTGTGCCTGTTTTATACGCGTTTGTATAGTTCTAATAAATTCTATAGTAATTTTAACATTTTAATTCGAGTCCTGTAACTCCTAACACTATTGAAATTACTTCCAAAATTAACAAATTAATGATGAATTTAAACTTTAAACAGTGTAGTTCGAACTAATCGCATTAAAGCTTAAGTTGTAGCGTCAATCTCCATTAACCCTGTAAACATTCTACCAAAGTGTTCATTTAATGCAAATGAGTGTTCGTTAACTGATTATTTAGATCAATTACTTCATTTTACATGTTACAAAGAATATTTATCCTCAAGATTATTGTTAAGCCCGTTAATGGATGTACGAGTATGTATAGTTAATCTGTGGGGTGCTATAACCCACGGATAATGTTTTATGAACTACAGGACTCGAATTAATCTACCACTACCATCCGTGGCCTAAAATATGCCGGCATAACATCTTGACTCCTGTCCTAGCATCAGAAGTTAGATCTCAATTCTTCTTCTTGCATTGGTAGTACTTATAACGTTTCAACAATCTATGGGCGACGGTAACCATTTTCTAACAGGTAAGCATTTAGCCTATCTAATTTACTCCATCAATACAGAACAGAACAAAACAGCAAAACAGGAGCAGAACGGAGCAGAGCAGAACAGAATAGAATATAATAGAATAGAAAACACTTTATTACTCATCAAATATATAAGTACAATTACAAAAATGCACCATTACAATCTTGTCTTGGTAAACACAATAGGCAGCCTTATCGCTTACAGGCGATTTTTCCAAGCACCCCGGTAGTGTTTCCTTTGCTAGGGATGAGATTAGCGATGAGAGCTAGCCATTGAAAATAGCGCAGCGAAAATAGTCAATCGCCGGCATGTGTCGGGACTCAGTAAGGTAATCCCTCTATGTGGAGAGGTGGGCCCTATGGGCCAATACTCCACTAAAACCCTCCTCCCACTTGCCCGGCACTTATGGTGGCAAGAGCGTGAGATTTAGAACGCAATTACGCCCACGCTGATCCTGCGCATTAGTACTTGAGAATGCCCCGGCAAGCAGGACAGACTCACTTCGTTAACAGGGGGATGAATCCTCTGCTCCCTAGATGCTGGATGCATACCACTGGTCTTATAACAAGGTATGTCGAGGACTGAGCAAAGTGCAGAATAAAGAGTAGACAAGACGGGCTCTAAATCACATAATTCGAATGTAACCAAGATATAACACTAATGATAACGAATCGTAAAACAATTTTGCAAAAGTGACCATTTAATTAGCTGTTCAATAGTTGTAATAAATACAATAACAAAAAATCTCGATTACAATATTGTCTTGGTAAAAACAATAGGCAGTCTTATCGCTTAATCCTCTTCAAGCCATCTTTTCCAAGCAATCTAACTTAAATATTACTAGCCTATTTATAAAACCTATAATTAGGAAACTCCGTAACTTTGCAAACAAATTAAATTTTATACAAAAATTTGTTAGTTACACGGGGAGGACAAATCTAGCCATTTCGCTTGTACGAAAAGTGTAGGCCCAAGAGCTATGGCCTTGACGTTGTCAATATTGACCTGCATACAAATAGTCCTATGGCAAGGTATGTCGAGGACTGAGCGAAGTGGAGAATAAAAAGATGATAAGACGGACACCAAATCATATAAATTGAATATAACCATATTCGTCATCATTAGTGTTATATATATATATATATATATATATATATATATATATATATATATATAACACTAATGATGACGAATCGTTACACGGTTCTGCCATACCATTTAATAAGCTGTTCAGAATTCTCGAATATCATTTTTCCCTTACAATAGTTGTAATAAATATAATTTTCTTTTCCACTTAATAACTCTAAGTGCGTATTTTATTTTCCGTCATCATATAGCTCGTTAAAAGCCCGTTTATAGGCGGGGGATAGATATAATTTACGGTTTTGATGAAGTAATTTCGGAACACCTCAACGAAATTGAAAGCTTAAGAGGATTGTTCCTTTCTTTAAGGAAATTTATACTTGACATCATTTGCTTGACTTAAATGCTTTGTTTATTCAAGGGATTTTAATCATATTGTTACACGCCGACAAAAGTAAATGCACACTTGCAGTTTATTACGTTTCGGCATTTGGACTTCTTTTGTTTACTTTGTGTTTAAAATTTGTCATTGGAAAACATTCTATTGTAATTATTATTATTGTAATCGTTTGTGATAGTCATTTGTGATTTTTGAAAATGGTTGTTATGCGGTCGAGTATTGTGTCGAGACATATTGTATTGGTGCAGTATAAAATAATGCCCCAATCGAGAGATAAGGCAGTCAAGCAACGATTACGATACGAACAAGGCGTGTGTACATTCGATAAGCAATAGTGACGGACTTAGCGCGTGTTATTGAGCTGTGCATCACATTTATACTGGTTGCGTCCAGTTATATCTGTACCTGTGTTATAAGTTTTTGTATAGTTATAATAAATTCTATAGTAATTCCAACGGCATGTGGCAGTGGGCCCGTCACGTCTGCCGCTGGCCGATGGCCGATGAAGTAGACGAGTCCTGGAGTAGAGAGACAGGGATGAGTAACGCCGACTTGGGGAGGCCTACGTCCAGCAGTGGATGTTGGTGCCTAAATCCATACAAACAAACGTTAAATTAATTGTTTATCAATACGATGAAAGTTTTATCATCTTCTTGGAAAATCCGAATATTTTTTATATAAATTAAGTTCCAAGTTTTGATACTTGAGATATTTAATTAAACTTACACAAGTACTTAGATCGAACGGCGATCCAAGTTATATTAGAAAACCAAGATTGATTGTTTGGTCAGAAGAAACGGGAGCTATGAAGTTTGAAAGCTTTACGATTCTTGGGTTGCCAAGGCAACAATATTTAAAGGACTCTCTGGATATTATTTTTCTTACCATTACATTACTAGAATTGTTTTTTTAACTGAAGCTAAAAAGAATGCCCACTTTCAATATAATGATGTGAATTTAATATAAGCTACGGTTTCTGGATTGTGGTAAATATTTTTTTATTGCAGGAGGTCAGCAGACAGCCAGTCGGCCCACTTGATTAATACCGTTGAAACAAAACATTTTTTTGAAATGCGATTATATTCTGATTATGAATTAATAATTAATTTAATTTAGTTATTATTTATAATGTTTTAATAAGTGATCTATCACTGTATGTAATCTAAATATATATAAATGTAATCGTCGTATATAGTGACTCATCACGATATCTCAGGAACTATAATTTTGGTCCTTCCTTTTGCCAAGTAGAAGTCAGCTAAAAACGGATTTTACGGCACGAGAAACAGGCGGGTATCAGCTAGTTCTAAATACATCTCGATATTTATGGACAAGTTTAGAAAGTAAGATTACATTGGATAAAAACACATTGCTATTTTCTATTTATTGATATAAATAAAAGTGAATTGTAGAAATGTATGTACGCGCATAACTTGAAAACGACATTACCGATTTTGATGAAATTTTTTATGTGTATTTGAGTAGGTCCCCGGATTATTTAGACTCACTATTGAAACCAGTACTAGGTGGCACTGGGATTGGATTTTAGGATCCTCCTAATCTCTTGAGCCAATTTTGATGTTTTTTTGTCTGTGTTGAGTGAGTCTCCACTTGGTTTAGATTTATATTTGGAACCGGTGGGTGGCGCTGAGATCGGGTCCTAGATTTTATTTTTTTGAGGGCAGGACAATGTCTACCGGGATCTCAGTAAAGATAAATTCTCTTTCATTTCATTCATTCATTCGATTTTGGTTTTCTTATAGCCTGAAGCAGGCGAACAGAGACCCTCTCGATGGAAGGTTGATAACGTATTGCGAGCCTGTAACAAATTTTATTACGCCCTTCTTAAAAAATCCCACGACGTAGCGTAGAGGGAATCTCGGCGGAAAGTTCCCTACAAATCATTGTCATGCGTGGAATAAACGTTCTAGACAACCGTTGCTACAGGAAATGGGAGTGAACATCCCGTCAATGGCGAGAGGTGTGGTTGTGAAAATGTGGCGTTGGTACTAGATTGAATAATTTCTCGGCGCACTCCCCGTTGTACATGAAGTAGAAGTTTTATTTGTATCGAAAATTCATTTGATTCCACTGGCAATACATGTTACATAAGATATCATTAGCAAGCAACGATAGGCTGAGGTTTACCTTTGGTATCGCTTGACGGATAATCCCAAACAGTTCGATGAGTTTTCAATCAGAACTTTCTTTGCATGTTTGCTGTCTTTTTATGTAAAGCCGAATAATGCGCATATACTATAACTTTTAGAGTACAATGGTTGAAGAAAAGAGAATTTAGCTTTAGAAAGCTAAATTCAGAACTATAAAGTGGAAGTCTATTCGTTTTTATTTATATAATATAAATACTACATGAGCCTCCAATAGCTAAACGCAATAAAAAGCTTTTATTGACTTACACAGCCGCGCGCAGTACCTCCCTGTAAGGTTGCTCTCCTTAAACACTCGACCAACGATGCAAAGTCCCGACGATAAGTTGTCACACCCTCAATACCGTCGCCGATATTGTGTAGACCACCTCCGATACTATCGCGTGTAGCTCGCCTCTGGTTCCTCTCTCGAACTACGCTACTCACTTCCTTCACGTATCTGTCCACCAAACTTGTCACTAAATTCACCACTTGATTCGTCTCTGTTCTCTATTAATCTTCTCTGACAACTCTTTAGTATCGCACTTGTTGCTTCACCGTCTTGGACTGAACTCAACTTTAAAACTGCCCGGTAGGCGCGCCTTACGCTGTTTATATACCTGGAAGAATTTTCTAGAACCCGTCTATCTATCTCTGTTTTTTCTTTCCCGAACCTTCTGTTCGGGAACTTTCGTTTATACATCTATCCCTTTCTAACATCTATCTATCTCTTTCTTTCGTTTATCGTCTATCTCTTTCTAAATATATCCGTCCTTGTCTTTTCGTTCTAGATCATTCTGGATATTTCCAAATGTTCTAAAACTAACTACATGGTTCCGCCATCATTCGCCACAATATTAAATTAAAGTGGTGATAGCGTAATGGCTAGCAGACGCATGTAAGGTAAGAACGCATGCACCACTAAGTCAGTTTTCTGACCTAAAGTGCATATTGTTCAAATTACCACTTGCTAACAACTGTGAACGAAAACATCGTGATGGAACTTGCATATCCATATAACCGATGAGTCAAAGTTGCTAAGCCGCCTTGGACAACCGTAGCGGGTATACTGTCCATTCCCCTATAATGGGAGGCCCGAGCCCAGCAGTGGGACCTTTACGGGCTGTCTTTATTATTTAACATATATTCAGCATGACAACTGTTTATACGTTTGATAACGTTTTACTTCAAATTATGTATAAACTCAAGCGCAAGTGAAAGTGCTCTCGTTTCAAATATTTATAAGATAATTTTAACTCTCCGTTCACCAGCTCCGACAGCCGTGATCGTCTAGTGGTTAGGACCCTACGTTGTGGCCGTAGTAACCCAGGTTCGAATCCTGGTCACGGCAGTGCTACATCACTGTCACGGTGGAGCAGGGTTTTTTGGTGAAAATTGTGAATTTTGAAAATGAACTAGGAAGTATAGTCATAAATTTTGCTCACAGCTCTGATCGCCTTAATGTAGATTTAATTAGTAATTTAATAATGTTTCTGCAACGACCGTCTAATGGTTATCTCTTATACTCGTATATCTATCCCTAGGGAAAAGTACTTTTTATGGTAGGTACCCTGCGCTCTTTTCTGTACCCTTGACAACGTGTATGCAAAATTTCATAATGATCACTTGAGTAGTTAAGACGCGAAAGAGTAACAAACAAACCCACATACGCCTTTATAATGTTTGTATAGACTCATATGTGCCAGCGAAATTTCGCTCCCGATGTCAGAACGCGAAAGCAATGCCACGCCTTCAATTATATTCGTCTATCTACTCCGGAAACAGCATCTTATAACGGTAAAAAGATGTACTAAGTGACCCGAGGTACAAGCTGGGTCTACGAGTATGGTGAGTTTTATTTAAATCCGTTCAGTAGTTTCCAGGTAATGCAATAACAGACAGATACACTAAAAATTTAAAATTAAAATTTAATAACGTTTTTTAACTGAATTCAAGAAAGGGGTTCTCAATTCGTCGTGCAAATATTTTTTTATATCTGTGTAGCCATGACTTTTTGTTTTTGATCGATTTTTATAATTGGTTTCAGTATAGCTTCATGATACGGTCCATTTTATTGCATAAAATATTATATAACTGAAAAGTGTAATATAAAAGATTTCTAGCGAAAAAGGAAACCGAGTACTTTAAGAGTAACTAAGAAGCAAAACATAAAATTTTCTACAACATTTTGATGTCGGTGCCAAATAAAACAACGAATTTGAAAAATTCACCGACTTCGAGGTGATGTAGAAAAGTCGGTTGTTTCTTGCTGGAAAACTTTTATAATCGTGGTGTGTTATTTGATTTTATACTGTTATTTTGATGTTTTGGTCACTTTTCAGAAGTAATATGAAGAAAATGCTCCGCCTAAAACAGCTAAAATGTAGTTTTAATTATGTGTACTAGTCACGACAACTTAACAAAAAAGAAAATAATGTTGTGTTTTTGAATTTACTGGTCCAATCTAAATCCCCTGATTTGTTTCTCGTTTTTAAATCATTTGTACAAACATACTTTACTCCTCTACATATTTATTATATTCTTAGTATGGACAAATGTATGAAAATTACTTTGTATAGGTCGAAAGGAGGTCACACGGCGGTATCACAACGTGTGACACTTTACGGCCCTTCCGGGTTGTATGTGGCGAGGTAAGTTTATTTGAGTCCCCATAATACATACATTAGCACACGAAATTGCGCTCCTATGGTAATCATCATCTTACTCTTATTAAAGTGGAGTCAAGTCGGAAAGCGACAGGGAAATGAACAGCGTGACGTAATAGGAATGCCGAGATGTGTTTTTTTTAATTTCGTTTAGGCTCCAGCGTAACAAGATGTGCTAGAGTTCATGACTATTTTTTTGTTATTACTCTTTATTTAAAAGTCTACATTTTGTCTATATTGCTACTCTATTTTACTAATATGTGTTTTAACCTAGATCTAGATCTATAGTAGTGAGGCTACGTGTTTTATTCTATTGCATGCTAGGGTAAATAACTTCATACAAGGGTACAAGTGGGATAAGAGGGTGGACAGGTTGGTTATTATTGGAAGTGGTTGGTTTGGGGTTTATAATTGATAGGTTATGGCTAGGTATTTGGTTTGAGTTGGGAGTTGGTTGGGAAGTGAATAGATGCAAATTGGGTTTGGTTGGCTTTAGTTGGGTGTAACTTGTGCCGAGATGTGTTAAAGACAAATAGACGAATGCGAAATGTGTGGTCAACCGAGTTGGCCACTGGTGTAAAGCGGTTATCATAGCTTATGGATAATTTTTGGAACACCAAAAGCAGCGCAGCTGCTCTCTAAAAGAAACCCGGACACTAATGCCGGAACACTACTTAAAGTTGTTGGTGGCATACTCTCGACCAGGGGTGGTAGCCATCCAGACGGGCAAATGCCCTACCACCTGGCTGTGGGTTGTTTTGTCGCCTCTTACAACAGGCCGCTCCGACGCAGGAAATTGTATTCTTTATCCGTTCCTGCACGGATAGAAAACAGGTTGTACAGGCGGCAGACAGAATACGTAGAGAGTTGCAAAGTCTCTCCGAAGGCTAAGCAATGCTAATCTGCCTGTTAATTGTCGACGATCTATTATCTAATCTATCTAATGTAAGATCTATTAACTAATCTATTGTCGACGACTATACGACTGGCACGACGCTGGATGGAGTCGAGCAGTCAGTCTGGTGAACAATATTATATCTATATAAAAATATAATATTGTGTATAGTTAAATCAATGAAATGATTAGGAATGGCAGCCGGCGCTCACCTGTAGAATATGACGTCAAAATTTCTATGTTTGATGAAGCGGCACTAAAATAAGAAAAAAGGTATTACTCGCTTTGTGACTCTTGCGCAATCTGTGAATAATGCCGTCTATTGTAAGTGCTCCAGTTTATCGATCAGATTACGTATTTTAGTGGTTCTTTCACCAGCTCCGACAGCCGTGATCGTCTAGTGGTTAGGACCCTACGTTGTGGCCGTAGTAACCCAGGTTCGAATCCTGGTCACGGCAGTGATACGTCACTGTCACGGCGGAGCATTTGTTTTTTTCTTAAATTCAACATTTGTTTCCAAAAGTTGGTGGTGTAATAAGTAGAGCCCAGGATTACTTTTTATTGCGTATTCAGAGGTAAATAATGCCCTCTAATTCTTTAGCTACAGTAAAGAAAGAATAAGAATACCTACCTGTAATTTTAATAGTTTTTAGACATAGGTCCCCAAAGTGGTCCATATGGGCCCCTGAGGGTCTTTGTCAAACTCTAAGGGGGCCGCGTCAGTGTAAAGAAAGTTAGGAGGTCTACGAGGTGCAAATGGGGACCCAGATTAATAAATATTGTTTAAGGAAGTTGTGACATAAATTTAACTTTTTTTATAGAAAAGTATACATTCTATTTAGAATAGTAAAATATGATAGTACGCGTTTTTATTTATAAGCTTTAAATTTGTATGGAACCAACTAAAAACTATATTGAAAACACAAAAGTAATTGTAAATCAGTTAAGAAATAAAAAATTTGTGTCTGAACATATACAAAAATATATGTTTACACAACGAATTGAGAACCTTTTTCTTTGTTTAATTGGGTTAAAAGATAGTGGGTCCACCAAATGCAGTAAAAATAGGTAAGGGGTCTATGAGCCAAAATAGTTTGGGGACCATTATTTTAAGAGAATAAATATAAATTTTAAAAAAAGCAAAATCATTTTTTCTCTTTACCATGGTTTCCTAATGTGTAACTTTTTTATGACTGTTCTAAATTTTGCCAGTGTCACCTTTAACAAACTATTTTAGGCTACTGCTTCATCCGGGATAATGTAATAGGTATTGACTGTTTCACGTAGATGTTGCGATGGGTTTAATCATTAATGCAATGCGATATTGTTATTAATTATCGATGACGTTAAATATTGACCTGATAACTTATGTACACAAAGGTGATTTCCCAAATTTTAAGAATATACTGTTACGAGTCGCGAGACTTGAATTTAAATGCTATTAGAACTGTTATATAGAGTTTATTAGAACTATACAAACACGTATAACACAAGTCTAATAACAATGTAATAATAATAAATAATATACAATGTAAGGCCTAGGCCGCACTACGGTGAACCTGCAGCGGTTATTTACCGTGTGAGTTTATGAAACACGAAAACGAATACAAGCAGCCGGACTTGCGGTTTTTTTCCCGCGACTAATTTTAAAACCGTGAAATGTTACAAAAATGTCGCGGTAAGAAACCGTAGCAAAATTTGTAAGCCATAGAACTTATTGGGCGCACACGCACTATGCGTTAACCGCGGGCGGTTTTTTGGCTATTATTCGGCCGACCGCCGCGAAGAATAGTTGTGTTGTCGTCCTGTTACAATTAAATTAAAATTTTACCGAAGCTAGCTACTGACATTCGAAAGTAGTTGGAAAATTTATCGGGATGTTCTCTTAAAATTTTATATTTTTTCTGAAATAAACCTTTCTCAAATCTACGGGTAGTGAGTGGATGGACCCAATATTTGCGAAATTTTCGTTGACGTCTTTTTTTCTATTTCTTAGTACCAGAGCACCAAAAAACATACTGCTCTTTTGAAATCCATCTTCAAACTGTGAAAAAAATCACGGGCGGTTTCGCGGTTTATAATCGTCTCGAGCTGTTTCGCGGTTATAGCGGTTAACCGATCCCAGGAAAACCGTAGTGCGGACTAGGCCTTATGCAGAAGGTCATCGTTCCATGAAACGCGCAAAGTTCAAAGTTAGATTCCCGATTGCAGTACACACGCCTCGCTCGTGGTCCTTGCTCGACTGCCTTCCCCCTCCATCAGGTCATCGTTTTATACTGCACAAATACAATGTCCCCGTATCTAAGTAGACTTAATCCGTCACACCTGCCTAATGACTGCTGCAAACTGCCATAAAAGAGTACAATAAAACAATAGGCTGTTTTCTTATCAAAGATTTTAAATACAAAGTATACAAAAGAAGACGAATATAAAATAATTTAAATGTTATTATTTCAAATGCCGACGGGTAACCAATGTGTTTTGTTTCAGATAAGCAGGTGGATTTTGTTTTTGTCGGGACCCTGAGTTGTAACAATACAATCAAATTTCGAGCAATAGCCCTCTTATATTCTGACATAGACCGGGCATGGAATAACCTTTGAACAGTAACAAGGTGCCCGGACCTTTCGATAATCAAGATTCAATTACAGGCTCAAGAAGCCTATTGTGGGTTGTTTGTTGAGACGTCTTACTTGTGTGTAAAGGTAGCTCCGGTCGGATGCCTTTGTCTGAAATTTGTTTCAGTGGACAAGCAATCAAAATTGGTAGACCCTCAATTTACCATATGTTATTAGCCCGTATGGAAGATGTATAGATTGTACGGGTCACACACACATACAACACTTGTGGGGTTTAGTGTCAACCGAACATAGCAGAGTTCGAATCAAGTAGCGAACACGCTCGGTCGCTCTCACGTGTCGCGTCAGCCAATATCATTTTAGCCCATAATATCATTTTATAGCATTTATTAATCACTCCACTAAACCATCCAGGAACCCACTCAGACACAAAAACAATATCACCAAAATTGGTCAAGGTGATTAGGAGGATTCTGTAACCCGATCTCAGCGCCACCTACCGGTTTCATTTGTTGCTGTAAACCATCCATGAACCCACTCACACACACACATAAAATTTCATCAAAATCAGACGTATTGTTTTCTGATCCTATAAAGTACATACACACAATCATTCATTTATAAAAATACTCTAAATGAGCGGTCTTATTGCTAAGAAGCGATCTCTTCCAGACAACCTGTGGTAATAAAACAGATTATATTTGTCAAAGGTAGTATACATAAATATAATATACTATATGCACTTACATTATATTTAATGATATGATTTGACTAGGGAATCTAAAAAAATGTCTTATATTTGAAAAACCACTTAGTAATCTTTTATGCAAAGTATCATTTAAGGACTGACATCTTGATTTTTTTTTCAGAAAATTAGAAGAGGACGACGACACTTTATGTGACTTCAAGACTATTTGTACAAAACAGAATGGCTAGTTCACAAACATATTCACTTGCTACGTTTATATATGGGACTGAAGAACTTACAGAGACTTGCGTATTCTTGAGTCTTCATTCATAAATCCACGAATAAATCTAACATCACTAGACCGCAGTAATGATATGACGCCTGTAGCCTCCAACACTCAAGTCACGTGTCAACACGACCCTCGATTTCCACCGGGCAAATGGTAACAATGCGCTGTATCTAACGATAACCTAGTTCCAATAAGGGCCCTTGGCAAGCCACGTCTAGAGGGTTTTGTTCATTGTAGGCACGTCTACATAATCAACTCTTATAGTATCAAACTCTATTGATAGCATCAAATTCTATTCAATTGTCTAAGATCTACTTGTTTAAGTTTCTAGAAATTTATTGCAGCACTAATTCCCGATTTACCGGAGAAAGGTTTTTATTATTTATTAACTAGGGGTAGTGGTTTTCAGATTAGGGAGATTTGCTCCGAAAACTTTCACTTGAGGTCAAATTTGGAGTACTTAGTATAAAATGTTGTCTTTAGGATGTCAAAATTCAAGCCTGTCACCAAAATGTATCTAATAATGACGATAGTCTGAATGTCATGCTATATAATCATAAAAAAAATCATAAAATTAGAGGCATTTCTGAAATTCAATCTGAAGACCTATGTATGTATTATGATGACGTGGATATAAATCTTGGCTGACCATGCAGCGCTTAGTCTGATCCGATTTGCATGTTCTTAGAATTATCCCGAATGTTGACTGACAGTGAAGAAAAACAATATATTGAAATTTATAGGTATATCAAGATAACGGACACATAAAGCCCGTCAATCTGGAGGGTATACTACTACCACCGTTTGACATTCCTGCTACAAAATTCATTAATTCTTCGCAAATTAATCCTGCAACATACTTCTGTACAGAATATAAAAAGAGCTTGGTATGTAAATAGAAAACGAAATATAAAGAAAAACCATTTTAGCTAGACGTGTTGCTGGAGAGTTTCTTGCCACTTCTTCTGTTTATATATGTGATATTTAGAATAGGAAGTAAGTTTAAATTTAACTTGTATGCGGGCGATGCGATGGCCGGGAGAAGGCAAAGGGAGGGGAAGAAGAAGCAAGGAATGAAAGACTCACCTCGCCAGCAGTCCGCCGCCACTCTACACTCGTCCCCCGGGGGTTCACACTCTCACTAGGATCTGTATTCTAAGATTAGATGCAATCTTGGTTTATTTAATTTATTTTATTGCTCCAACAAATGTATATATGTTACGTAATTTAATTGGACTAGATTTGTAAAAGTGTAGCTATATTCAATTATCATATAAGTTTATACGAAATAAAACCAATATTACCGCATTGCTCATCATGTTCAAACAGTAATGCACCTTTACGAGCCACCTTTACGACTTGGATTTTTTCTTCCAGCGAAGATAAAAAGGAATATAAGAGAATAAATACATAATATAGAATGTGTACATGATTAATGGTTAATACAGGCTATGTTCGGTTTCATAGTTAAATTTGGGCGATTTTGTTTTCTAGAATTATCAGTCATGTTTTTCATAACACACCAATGCTTTTCTTGACAATCCGGATTAGTCGTTAAATATATAGATAGGTAATATTTTATTGTTCACAAGACACAAATACAATAAATCAATTAAAATAATTTGATATCAAGGCAGGATTAGACATTATTTAAGTATCTTTTTTTTCACTTGTAATTAGTATTATAATTGCGAAAGTAACTCTGTCTTTCCGTCTGTCTATTTGTTTGTCTGTTCCTATTTTCAGAAAAACTACTGAACCGATTTGGCTGAAACTCAGGATATATATATTTTTATCCATGCCGAGAATGGCCATAGGATACTTTTTATCCCGAAAAGTGGGATAGCTTTCCAGATAAAAATAGATTTGCCTTTCTGTTTGTTATGCTTTTATGGAAAAATTACTGGACCAATTTCGCTGAAATTCGGTATATTGTTATATGTAATTTTATTATCGATGGTGGACAAGGAATACTTTTCATCCCCGATAATAGGATAAGTTTAGGGATAGGTTTATGTAAAGATTATTTTCGTCATTTTAGTAAATTTGGTCATTTTGGTGACTTTTAATCATTTAGTTACTAATTTACTCTATGGGAGCCTAATCTAATTTACTACCGCTTCTCAACATGTTGTGGCTTGAAGAGAAGAAGCGGCGCAAGAAAAGATGCAAAAATGCCTAGCTCTAACAATTTTATATAATATCAAAATGGTTGGGAGGAAAAACATAAAGATCTTCTTATTTTACCTACCAAAATTAAAACTAAATAATTAAGATGAACAAATACTCATTGACACTTGACATCTCTGTCTTCCGTGATCACGGCTACTGAAAAGTAGCCGAAACGTCGGAATAATAAAATCAAATAAATTACCTCGTCTAAAATCGTTAAAACGTAGTTATATAATTATGAATGGATTATTGTTTTATACCAAGTAGAAAATCAGAAAAGAAAAAGTAATCACATTGACGTGAAAGAAATCAATGTTATCTTCACCTTCAAAGCACATTTACGTTTCTGTAGCAAATAGATTACATTTATGAAAAGGTCGAAATAAATCCATTAGAAGTTTTTTATATCTCCGATGAAAATCCGTTGACAGAAAGGGCTGGATCTGATTGGTATTCAAGTCATAGGCAGGTCACGCGGGACGGTTACGCAATTTTCAGCTGTAATTGAAAATATCTCTTTCATATTGATAGCATCTGTACGTTTTGCATTATTCTCAATGTCCCTCCCACGCTGCAGTGCCCTTTTGCGTCAAGTGCTATTCAAAATCTTCAGGCTTAGTGCGTAAAGTCAGTGATATCGAAATAGATTTATTGCTATTAAGAGGCTATGTACGCCTAATTCAAATCGGCATTTCATGAAATCAACCCCGCACGGCTAACATTTACTTCGATGGAACAGCGCCAAATAAAACTTCGAGCGTGGCGAAATATTGCAATTGATCATACCGACGCGCACCGCTTGATTGACTTGATTCAATTTATTTCATTTTAAGGCTCACGAGAGCGAGACAAACTGTCCTAAAGTGAGATAGACTGTTTGTATGCGTAATGGGTATTGATATTTTGTCACACCTTCCTAAGCGTCTTTAGCCCAACGGCTTACCATGCTCAATAGTAACTAGGAAGTGCAGGGTTCGAATCCTCATCAAGCTGTACGTATTTTTATTTTTCCAGCAACTTTTTAGATAGGTAAATTTTATTAAATAATTTCATTATTAAAATTTTTTCATATTATTCCTTCCCTATTATCCCTATTAATATTTAAAATGCGAAAGTAACTGTCTCTCTGTTTGTTCCGTTTTCATGGAAAAACTACTATACCGATTTGGCTGAAATTCATTATATATATACATATATATATTTTACAGACATAAATAGAGCATTTGTAGCTCAAAAAAAATGCATCCGAGCTATTGTAGGTATCCGATTTTATGATTCTTGTAAGCCTCATTTTAAAAATCTACAAATTTTACCACTGCCATGTTTGTATATTTATGAAATATGTTTATTTGTCAGAAACAATTTAACAATTTTTACGACGGCTAAAGACCTCTATCCAAACAATACTAGAAATAGTGAACGACTGGTTTTAAATGTGGCACCAAAAACAACCCTCTTTACCAGAAACTGCTATAACATGTGCATTAAAGTCTATAATAAAATTCCAATGCACATAAAAGAGTTCAGGATTAATAAATTTAAAAATCAACTAAAGGAATGGCTTTTAAATAGAATGTTTTACTCGGTGGACGAATTCCTCAATTGTACATAAATAATTCCCTTGACTTATGAATGTTATTATTATTATTACTACTATTATTATTATTAGTATTATTGTTTGACATTTATCAGTATTTTATTTCATAATTATGATCCATTTAATATTATATAATTTAATTAAATTTATTAGAAACATTTGTATGCTCCTATGGGAGCAAAACATGTGTACATTGTGACATATATACCAACTGTTTGACCATGTTTTAAACAAATAAATTTGATTTGATTTGATTCGGTGCCGAAACTGAACATAGGATGCTTTTTATCCTGAAAAATGGAATAGTTTCCGGGATAAAAATATATTTGTCTTTTTATTGGTTATGCATTTATGGAAAAACTACCGGATGGGGATTATGCCCATATTCCCAGAGCCCTAGTACCACTAACAGTTCACCCCAATAGCCCGGTACTTTCTCTTCTCATTTCCCACAATAGTCCTACACTGGCCGGGGCTTGTCCATGGGTGCATTATTGTATGGTGTAGAGAGGGATAATCGCCGGTCAGTGTCACGCCACATTTAGATTAAATTTGTCAAGAGGCCTTTACGTGTCGGCCTCCCCGTGGCCCCACGCAAGCCCTCCAAAAGTCCGGGCCATTTTTATGGCCCGTGGTCTTGAAAGATATACAGATAATAATAATACTAAAAAAAATTTATAAAAAAAAACTTTATAATAATAATAATAAACTATATATTTTTGATGCCGAGGATGAATATATATTATGATGATTTTTATCTCGAAAAATGGGATAGTTTCCCGGATAAAAATGTATTTGTCTCTCTATTTGTTATGCTTTTACAGAAAAACTAATACACTGATTTGGCTAAAATTCGGTATATATGTAATTTTAATAATGACAGTGGACAAGGGATACTTTTCAACCCGGATAGTGGGATAGATTTATATAAAGGTTATCTCAGAAAGGAGAACAGGTTTTTATGATTTACCATTTCAGTCAATTCAGCCATTTCAGCCATTTCGGTCATTTCGGCGATTTGAGCTATTACAGCCATTTCATTCATTCCAGCCATTTCAGCCATTTGGGCCATTTCAGCCATTTCGGTCATTTGGGCCATTGCAGTCATTTCAGCCATTTGGGCCATTTCAGCCATTTCGACCATTTGGGCCATATTAGCCATATCAGCCATTTCAGTCATTTCAGCCATTTTAGCCATTTCGGTCATTTCATCCATTTAAGCCTTTTCGTTCATTTAGGGCATTTGGGCCATTTCGGTCATTTCAGCCATTTGGGCCATTTCAGTAATTTAGGCCATTTCGGCCATTTCAGCCATTTCAGTCGTTTCAACCATTTGGGCCATTTCAGCCATTTCAGCCATTTCGGCCATTTGGGCAATTTCGGCCATTTCGGCCATATTCGTCATTTCGACCATTTGGGCCATTTCAGCCATTTCGGTCATTTCAGCCATTTCAGTCATTTTGGCCATTTCGGTCATTGGGGCCATTTGAACCATTTCGGCCATTTTAGCCATTTCAGTCAATTCAGCTATATTGGCGATTTGGGCAATTTCAGCTATTTCGGTCATTTGGGCCATTTCAGCCGTTTCAGCCATTTCGGTCATTTGAGCGATTTGGGCCATTTCTGTCATTTTGGCCATTTAGACCGTTACGGTTATTTCGGCCATTTCGGTCAATTCAGCAATTTGGGCCATTTCGGCCATTTTGGCTATTTCAGCCATTTCGGTCATTTCAGCCATTTGAGCCATTTCAGTCATTTAGGCCATTTCGGTCATTTCGGGCATTTCAGCCATTTCGGTCATTTCAGCCATTTGAGCCATTTCGGTCAGTTCAGCCATTTGGGTCATTTTGGGAATTTAGGCCATTTCGGTCATTTCGGCTATTTGGGCCTTTTAGGCCATTTTGGCCATTTCGGCCATTTCGGCTATTTTGGCCATTTTGGTCATTTCGGCCATTTTGGCTATTTCAGCCACTTCGGTCATTTCAGCCATTTGGGCCATTTCAGTAATTTTGGCCATCTAGGCCATTTCGGTCATTACGGCCATTTCAGTCATTTCAACCATTTCAGCCATTTGGGCCATTTCGGCCATTTCAGCCATTTGGGCCATTTCGGTCATTTGGGTCATTTTGATAATTTCGGTCATTTTGGTCATTTCGGCCATTTTGGCTATTTCAGCCACTTCGGTCATTTCAGCCATTTGGGCCATTTCAGTAATTTTGGCCATCTAGGCCATTTCGGTCATTACGGCCATTTCAGTCATTTCAACCATTTCAGCCATTTGGGCCATTTCGGCCATTTCAGCCATTTGGGCCATTTCGGTCATTTGGGTCATTTTGGTAATTTCGGTCATTTGGGCCATTCCAGCCATTTGGGTCATTTCAGTCAGTTTGGCTATTTCGGCCATTTGGGCCATTTCGGTCATTTGGGTCATTTCGATCATTTGGGCCATGTCAGTCATTTCAACCATTTAGGCCATTTCAGCCATTTCAGTCATTTCGCCAATTTGGGCCATTTCAGCCATTTCGGTCATTTGGGCCATTTCGGTCATTTGGGCCATTTTGGTCATTTGGGTCATTTTGGTCATTTCGGTCATTTGGGCCATTTCAGCCATTTGGGTCATTTCAGTCAGTTTGGCTTTTTCGGCCATTTCGGCAGTTTCAGTAATTTCAAACATTAGGGCCATTTCAGCCACTTCAGTCAATTCAGCCATTTCGGCCATTTGGGCCATTTCAGCTATTTCGGTCATTTAGGCTATTTTGGTCATTTCGGTCATTTGGGCCATTTCACACATTACGGCCATTTCGGTAATTTGGGCCATTTCAGCCATTGCGGTTATTTGGGCCATTCCAGACATTTCGGTCATTTGGGCCATTTCAGCCATTTCACACATTTCGGCCTTTTCAGTCAATTCAGCTGTTTCGGCCATTTGAGTCATTTTAGTCATTTCGGCCATTTCGGTCATTTGGGTCATTTCGGTCATTTGGGCCATTTCAGTCATTTCAACCATTTGGGCCATTTCAGCCATTTCAGTCATTTCGCCAATTTGGGCCATTTCAGCCATTTCGGTCATTTAGGCCATTTTGGTCATTTCGGCAATTTGGGCCATTTCGGCCATTTAGGTAATTTCGGACATTTCGGACATTTCGCCCATTTCTGCCATTTCGGTCATTTGGGCCATTTCAGCCATTTCACACATTTCGGCCTTTACAGTCAATTCAGCTATTTCGGCCATTTGGGCCATTTCAGTCATTTCGCCCATTTCAGCCATTTCGGTAATTTGGGCCATTTCAGCCATTGCGGTTATTTGGGCCATTTCAGACATTGCGGTCATTTGGGCCATTTCAGCCATTTCACACATTTCGGCCTTTTCAGTGAATTCAGCTGTTTCGGCCATTTGAGTCATATTAGTCATTTCGGCCATTTGGGCCATTTCGGTCATTTGGGCCACTTCATCCATTTCGGCCATTTCAGCTATTTCGGCCATTTTAGCGATTGCGGTCATTTGGGCCATTCCAGCCATTTCAGTAATTTCGGTCAATTCGACCATTTGGGCCATTCAGCCGTTTGATTATTTAGACCCGTTCGGCTAAATATATTTTCATCTCGGAAATCTCATTTTTCGGGATAAAAAGTAGTTCTTGGCCACCCTCGGTATTAACATAACATATGTACTCAGTTTCAGCCAAATCGGCTCAATAGTCTTTCCATAAAAGGATAACAAACAGTGAGACAAATATACTTGTGGATTTTTTTTCGTGGAACCCTAAAAACGTAGCCTAAGTTACTTCTTATAACATCAGCTATCTGCCAATGAAAATTACGTCAAAATCGATCCATGTGTCAGAGATTAGCCGGAACATCCAGACACACAGACAGACAGACAAAAATTCTATAAATAGCATTTTCGGAAACTCCTGGTCCGATTTTATTAGATTTTATTTTGAGATTTCAAACGGGCACTTCACTTTTATTTATCTGTATAGATAAGAACTATAAAATAAATAATAATAGATATATATAATAGTTTTAAAAAAAACACGCTTTCGTAAGAAATCCAACTAAAAACAGAAAATAAAATTTACTAAATTTGGTTTCTGATGAATGGGGTCTTAAAAAAAGCGTGGGGTGTATTCAATGCGCTTTTTCTTCTTTAAAATCTTAAAGAGCGCCTTTTTTTAAACTATTATTTATTTTTCATTTTTAGTTGTTATTTTTTAAATGTTAATGTTTTTTTAAATTAAATTTTTAAATATAAGCTTTTGAGATTCTGCATATCATGTAGCAGCAGAGTGCTAACTAAGACAAGTAAAACAAGCCCAAACACGACGCGTTTATCTTGTTTAGTAAAGGAGTTCCTATAGCCACCTTCCGACTCCATCATCAGATCAGCTCCATGGTACCATATTATTGCATTGTCACGCGATATAAACATACGAGCCCAAACACGACGGGTCTATCTTGTTTAGTACAGGAGTTCCTATGGCCACCTTCCGACTCCATCATCAGATCAGCTCCATGGTACCATATTATTGCATTGTCTCGTGATATAAACATACGAGCCCAAACACGACAGGTCTATCTTGTTTAGTACAGGAGTTCTTATGGCCACCTTCCGACTCCATCATCAGATCAGCTCCATGGTACCATATTATTGCATTGTCATCGACCTTTGACAGGTGTTCAAACTTTGAATTAAATCTGATCATTAAAAGTAGGACAAAATCGAGCTCAAAAGGGAAGGTTACAAACATACATACATACATACAGGTGAAGCTAATAAAAGCGTGTTAAAAACATAATAGGGCTAAATAAAAAAAATTGTTAGAAAAGGAAAATGGAGCGAGCACTCAACTTGAACAACGAAACTTCATATTTCTAACTATCCATGGGTCTACGTCATTTCTATTGATAAACATAG
Organism: Dendrolimus punctatus; assembly: GCA_012273795.1. Classification (NCBI taxonomy): domain Eukaryota; kingdom Metazoa; phylum Arthropoda; class Insecta; order Lepidoptera; family Lasiocampidae; genus Dendrolimus; species Dendrolimus punctatus. Next base: position 22,681,037 of record CM022528.1, on the reverse strand, counting down.
ATGGCGCTTTAGAATTTTAATGTTACCGATAAGGTAAAAATTTTATTGTCAATAGCATAAAAGTCCAAATGAAATGAAATACAAAAATTTTGAAAAGTATTTTATGGCATTTTATAAAATTATTTAGGAAGAGAAAAAGAGCATTTTATCAACTTTCTTATAAAAAAAAATCTTCTGGATCAAGTGAAACTAGTAGGGTTCGAACCCACACAGCTAGTGATTTAGACCAAACCTCTACCGTATAAGCCAAATAAGTATAGCGCGACCGCTTCAAAATTCTTGTTATTATTGCTCCTTCGTTTATTTAAAATTATTTTTTAATGGCGGTCGTGGAGAAGAGCAGCGCGTCCGTATTAGCCGACGCTCTAAAGCGATCTAACAAATTCCATACATTGGGACCGGCAGGCGGGATTTTTGCAGTCATTTTTAATAAAATAATTAATTACTTCCAAATTAAGTTAAGTAACCGAATAAAACTCTATAATTGTATTTGTTATAATATGATATGTTACTGTTATTTATTTTATCGATGTAAGATTAACAGTAATAACAAAAACGAATATTGAATAACTCGTTTAGAGGTTACTTTGCAATTATTTTCTATCGAGAAAATTTATCGCAAATGCGTTCCGAGTACAAAGTTTACGTCAGAAATATGATCAAGATTGACATATATTTTTTTCACCGCAATAAAGTGTGTATAAATACTGTAAAAATGATTGAGAAATCGATCTAAAAACGCATTCTGTCTCTTATAACGCTGTTAATATTTATAATTTATTATAGAAATAGTTGCAAATTGATATCCTATTGATAAAAAGGTAAATATTGGTGTTGTGATTTGATAATTTATAATACACGTATTCAGGGAACGTTGAAACGCGTTGTAAACAAAACTTTAAAAAAAATATGGGTCACTTTTAATTATGTAAAAATAGTTATATGTGGAAATAGTAGATTTACCTAAGCATAATTGAAGACGTGAGTGGATGAAGGTGATATGTCGCATATTCGGTTTTTTGCGTAGATGAAGGTTTTAAGTCGATACAGTTTAGTATAGTATAGTTATAGTATAGTTTTAAATGACTATAAACCTTAGACCATAGATATAAGGCATATTAAAAAAATAAAAGTTGAAAAAGATGTTAAGTTCAGTTCAGTTTAAAGTGAAAGTAAAACTTTTATCTCGATTTACTCAGAATTGGAATTATGCGACTTATCACCTTCATCCACTCATGTCTTCAATTCTTTTAGGCTTCCTACCATTGTCAAAAAAATTGAAACCCTATTCCTGAAAATCTATTAACACAAACCACAGCCAGGTGGTAGGGCACTAGCCCGACTGGATGGCTACCACCCCTGGTCTAAAGTATGTTTTTTTTATAACAATACTACGGACTCGAGCTCCATACCCTTTTTACAACTTGATTACGGATATTGATTTTTTGAGTTTATACACGCTTATTATATTGTGTGTGACATTGATTTTGTGGTTTTTATGTGGTGTTGTGTATCTTAAGAATAACTCATGTATTTTTTTCTAATTTTAATACTAAACTTTTACTAATGTAGAGTGTATCTGTTATAAGCTGGTGTTGTGAGAGAGTGCATCTGCAGTGTGTGCCTTATGTCTATACCTATATATATATATTATCTTAACTGGTCTAAAGTTTGTTGTCATAACAACCTTGAGTTGTGTTCGGGCATTAGTAAACAGCTTCTAGTCTCCCTTAAGAGGGCAGCAGCGCATTTGTAGCACCTTTGTTGTTGCAAATGTCCATAGGCGATGGTAACCGCTTCCCATCAAGTGGGTCTACCTGTTTGCTGAACTCCTGCGATAAAATAAACTATTTTTTTTATTTTTCATTAATTTGTAATAAGTAGATAAATTAAGAATTTCCTTTGAGTGGGTCAGGTTGCCTGGATGAGATCGCTTTTTGTGATAAGGCCGCTTTGTGTTTACTAAGTGTGTAACTATTGTCTTGTTGTGCCTTTTTGTAACCGGTGTTTTGGCGAACAATAAAGTGTTATATCTATCTATTATAATAATCATTAACCTATAATTATCCTATTGCGGGGATACAGGTTTCACCATATCAGGGGAACAAACGACGATGTTAGACATGAAACGATTTTCATGAAATTAGTCATTAAGACACTGAATACATACAGTACTGTTCATCTTGATAAATGAATTAATTTTGTAAAAAATAACACTCCGCCGTGACAGTGATGTATCACTGCCGTGACCAGGATTCGAACCTGGGTTACTACGGCCACAACGTAGGGTCCTAACCACTAGACGATCACGGCTGTCGGAGCTGGTGAATGTACAACCGAAAATTACTAGCTTATTAATAAACTGGAGCACTTTAAATTGGTCTGTTGGTTACAGTTTGCGCAAGCGTCGTAAAAAGTAATCAAAATTCGTAATTATTATTGACAGTTTACTTTAGAGAATATGAAGTGTCCACGCAGCTTTACTTGTATATCATCTACCTTGTTAGTATTGTGCTTACTCGATCGCACAAGTGAGCGCTCTTTTCTAGTTCTTTTCGATCACTGAACTAGTTCACTTATGTATAAATGACAGTTCTATTCGGTCATAGAAACTTTTCGATCTATCACTCAGTAGTTTTCACACATAGAAATGTGTGTGTTGAATTTCTATTAGTTCTAAAATTATTTTTGACATAGGATTACGTATAATTGTTTGTCTTTCAGGGTATTGTCAGACTTTTTCATTCACTCATTTACTAGTCTTACCTTTTAAGATATCAAGTTATTTCTACACTTACATATATTTATTTAGATTATTGCTTTTTATTTATTTGTATTATTTTCGCTCCTTTTTTGAGTTTTTCAACAAAACTTTAAAAATTCAATCCTATTGCAGTTTTAATTTGCACTTGTATTTCACGAATTCTTCTTCTCCTTAACAGCAATAATACGTCGCGAAGCGGTGTACATAGACTAGGAAGTAAAATTAAATTTTAACCTATATGTATGACCTTCAAAAGTGTTCTTCAGGTAAACTTATTTTGAATAAAAACTTTTGAATTTGAATGATGAACTATTCTTAGTTAGTAATAGTTCAACCTTCAGGAACTACACAAGACTGTCGCATCACTAAAGGGTGCGGTGAGCGTCCATTGAGAGAACTATTAGATTATCGTTTAAAAACGTGAAACGTTTCTTTTTGTTCAGTGTAGTGAGCCAGTTCGTGAACCGTTTATGATCTGCGCAAGACTGCGTGTGACTACAATTTACCTATCGTGCGAACTTTAGTATCTCGGGATAAAAACTAATTTATATTTATCTCCATGACTAAAAGACATCTATACCATTTTTTATTCACATGCAAAATTACATAAATTTGTTAATGTTACAATCACATTTACTTGTGATCTAAAAAACATATAAACAACCTCTGTTAGTTTACTACAGGTACTCACCTCAACTTTTAGTAAATTCACTTGCGAATGTCGCTCAAGGAAAATGTTTTGGGTGAAAATATTGACCTAAGTGCAGCTTCTAAAATTTTTCGTAACGCAATTTCCGTTAAAGCTTTCAAGCTGTTTTGAAGGAAAATTTATTGTTGGTTAGATTTATTTTTCAAGGCTGTTGAACACTTTTATTTGACCTACATCTAGATAAGAGTCTTATTTGTGTGTGCTGCAGTCGAATGCAGGGCTAAAAAAACAACATTCTACAATAAAAGAACTACTTCATGTAATTTCAAATGTAATCGATATTCATTTTGCAATCAAATTGCTGCCCTAGCTGCTAGCTGTGTTAGCAAAATCGGTTCGTGTTGCTATGATGATGTTTCTTACTGAATTGCGATGACCATCTTTTTGGCTATATTCATCTATCTCGCATAAATGAAGTCTTTATTGGGATAAAAAGTATCCTAAGTTACGTCCCGGGATATAAGCTAGCTTCATCGAGTTTCATTTAAATTTCATCCACAGCTATCAGACGATGCTGTAACACCAGACAAACAAAACAATTCTTACACTTGTATTTTCGAAACCTGCTAGACTGAATTAACAGCAAAATCTTTGTACTAAGTCGACCTTTCTACTAATTTATTATATTATACGATACCTTCCTGCCAAACATTAATATTACTAGTAGTCCTGGCAGACGTCCTTCAGCTCGGAAAAAATATGTAGGACTTGACCCCAGCGCCATCTACCAGTTCCAATTGTAGTAAGTAGGTTAGTAAGTAGTTAGTTGTTGTAGTATGTATCCGTTTATTTACTTCAGTTTATAACAGTATAATACTTTAACTATATTCGTTTACTAGAGTACCATTAATAATGAATAAGAAGGTATCCACGAGTGGCGCGTGTGTTTCGGCCGAGATGCGACGACCAATGAATGAAGGATTATGACGCGGGCGCATCCGACGCATGCCCCGGCCCGTGTTACTAATCGATTTATAAACAACGCGCTCACCCGTCGATGCTTGCTTAATATATTTTAAATGTGTGTTTAATGATTTAGTTTTAATTTTGTTTATTTAGGATTAATATGTCAGTCAGTCAGTCAGTCAGTCAGTCAGTACCTATGTAATATCCCTACAACACTCCCCTCCAGAGGCCGTGACTACGGACGATAATAATTTGGGAACCTCACTTGTCGTCCCGAACGGGTATTTTTGGGTGAGTAACGTAAAGATGGAGGTTGCAGAGTTTCTGCAGGTTCAGGATCTGCAGCATTTGGTAATTGAGAATGCAAAGTATCATCAGCCAGTATGTAGGCCGGCTTAAGGCGGTCCACGGATACGGTGATGTCTTTGCCTTTAACGGTAATCTTGAAAAACTTTGCACCTCTTTTTATAATTTTGTGAGGCCCTGTGTAAGCGGGCTGAAGTGAACCACGCATCGTGTCTTCCCTAAGGAATACATGACTGCAGGTTGACAAGTCCTTGAAAATGAATATTTTCTTTTGAGAATGGTGCTGTGTTGGGACTGGGCGTATCTTTTCGGCAAAAGATTTCATCCGTGCTGAAAAGTCAGTGATGTCTGTGGTGTAACAAGGGACATTATGTCCAAAAAATTCACCAGGTAAGCGAAGTGGCTCACCGTACAATAGTTCAGCTGATGAAGACTGAAGATCTGCTTTGAAAGAACTTCTTATACCTAAAAGAACGAGTGGCAATGATTCGGTCCAGTTTGCGTCAGCGTGACAAGTGATGGCAGTCTTCAACTGGCGGTGAAACCTTTCCACCAAGCCATTGCACTGTGGATGGTAAGCAGTTGTCTTACGGTGCTGAAATCCGATTGATTTTGACAATTGTTGGAATAGTGCCGATTCAAATTGTTTACCGCGATCAGTAACGATATCGGTAGGACAACCGAATCGGGCTACCCAATGTGATATGAATGCTTTGGCCACAGTCTCTGCTGTGATATCAGTGACAGGGACAGCTTCAGGCCATCGCGTGAAGCGATCGACAGCCGTCAAACAATACCTATAATCATTAGACGGTGGTAAAGGACCGATCAGGTCTAGGTGCACGTACATGAAACGTTGCGAAGGTAAATCTAATGTACCTAGAGGTGAAGACACATGTCGATTTACTTTCGTACGTTGACAACGAAGACATGCCTTGGACCATTCGTGGCATTCTTTACGCATACGCGGCCAAACAAAACGCTGGGCAATAAGTTTGGTGGTGGCATTAGCACCGGGATGACTTAGGGAATGAAGAGTGTTAAAAATTTTGCGGCGTAGTGTTTTAGGAACGAATGGCCTGGGACTTGGTGTACTGACGTCGCAGTACAAATCAACACAACTTCCAGGACAATTAATTTTCTCTAAACGAAGCGAGTTGTTATTTTCGTCGGTAATGTATTCAGCTAGTTCAGTGTCGTTTCGTTGTGCCTCTGCTAACGTGTCGAGGTCCACTGGAATCTCCAGCTCATCTATACGGGATAGTGTATCGGCCACGACATTATCCTTGCCCGAAATATGTTTTATATCTGTTGAGAATTGTGATATAAAATCTAAATGTCTAAACTGACGCGGGGAACAATTACTCTTCCTTTCATGGAACGCGAAACAAAGTGGTCGATGGTCTGTATAAATTGTAAAGGTGGTAGCCTCAAGCATGTACCGAAAATACTTAATGCTCTCGTAAATTGCGAGAAGTTCGCGGTCGTATGGCGAGTATTTTACCTGCGATGGACTCAATTTACGGTTGAAAAATGCAAGAGGTTGCCAGTGACCATCTTTATACTGCTGTAGGACAGCACCTATCGCCGTGTCAGAGGCGTCAGTGACTAGTCCTAATTTAGCTTGAGTGTCAGGATGTGCTAATAGTGTTGCATTACACAAGCTGCTTTTGCAGACTTGAAAAGCATTTAATGTCTCATCCTTCCACTCAATCACTTTATTGGGTTTGACTGCTCCAGTGAGAAGAGCGTGTAGAGGGGCTTGTATTTGGGCAGCTTTGGGAATGAATCTCCTATAAAAATTTACCATGCCCAGAAATCGCCTAAGCTCTCTAATGGTCTTCGGGGTAGGGAATTCGGAGATGGCTTGAACTTTGCTTTCTAAAGGTTTAGTACCATCTTTAGAAATATTATAACCTAAAAATGTCACTTCCGGTACTCCGAAGACACATTTAGCTGCATTCACCAGAACACCATAATCTCTCATGCGGGAGAAGATTTGGCGTAAATGATCTTCGTGCTCTTCTGGCGTCTTAGACCAGACTAAAAAATCGTCAAGATATGGGTAACAAAAGTCTAGGCCACGTGTCATCTCATCCACGAACCTTTGGAAGGTTTGAGCCGCGTTCCGTAACCCGAAGGTCATGAACGGAAACTCAAACAATCCAAAAGGTGTGGTGATGGCTGTCTTGGGTATATCACACTCTGTAACCGGGATTTGGTTATATGCCTTAACTAAGTCGATAGTACTAAATATAGAACATCCGGACAGACTGTGTGAGAAATCCTGTATGTGGCGTATAGGATATTTGTCCGGTATAGTACGAGAGTTAAGCTGCCTGTAATCGCCGCAGGGACGCCAGCCATTGTCCTTCTTGGATGCTAAATGTAGTGGAGAAGACCATGGACTGTCAGATGGTCTGGCTGTCCCATTGGCAAGCATAGCTTCAAACTCTCTCTTAGCGATTATGAGTTTATCCGGGGCAAGTCTTCGCGGGGAACATGACACTGGAGGACCTGGTGTAGTGCGAATGTGGTGTGTTGTGTAGTGCCTCACGGTGGCTAGTTTTCCCGAGGGACGAGTTATCTCGGGGAATTCATTTAAAATCGCGTGATATTTGGTATTGCCACTTACAGATACCTTTACACTAAAAATTAAACTACTAGTTAAATCTACGGAAGCTACAGTGCTGATATTGGTCAGGCTGTCTACAAGTTTTTGTTGGCTGACGTCAACGATGAGGCGGTAGTGAGTGAGAAAGTCCACACCTATGATCGCTTTAGTGACGTCCGCGACAATGAAGCGCCACGGAAAGTTGCGGCGTAGGCCTAAGTTAAGGTTCAACTCTATATAACCGAACGTGTCGATAGCCGAACCATTAACAGCGCTGAGCTGGTATGAAGTTTTGGAACGGCGTTCGCGTATTTTTGAAATTGGATAAACACATATGTCACTTCCCGTGTCAATTAAAAATCTTGTATTGGTAATACTATCGATGACAAAGAGGCGACCTGTGTTTGGGCCTTGGCAGTCGTTCGTCGCCATCACTAACTGCCGATCGCATTTCCCGGCTGGTAGTCGCAGGGTTTCATGCACCTTCGCGCTTTCGATCCATATTTGGAATGATACCAGCAAATGGGAAACTTCCTGTAGCTGGACACTGATCGGCGTGAAGTGGAACGGCTGCGTTGTCCTCTTCCTCGGCGCTCGGTTGATCGCGAACGGTGTTGCGCTTGTGTAGATAAAGCACTTACTTGTCGCGTTAGTTCCGCTACCTGGCGCGTCAATTCATTATTTTTCTGTGTCAACTCAGTTATCATAGATGATAAGGATGGTGCTGGAAATGATGAAGACGCTTCGGTTGCGGCGATCTGATGCGCTGGTACTGCTATATCGTGAACACGATCGGCTAGTTCGGCGAGCGCGTCCATGGGCAATGTAGGTTGTGAAGCTATTATGGGCTGTATAGATATAGGCAGACGGCTTACCCATATGGTTTTCACAAATTCCGGTGGCACTTCCGGTCCTGCTAAGTGTTGTAAGTGGCGCAAGAATTGTGAAGGCTTCCTTGTTCCTAACTGCTCATGCGTCAACAGTTGTTTAACCTTGTTTTCACGCGTCACCGACAACCGTTTTATCAGTTCGTCCTTGAGGCGGCTGTAGTCAGGAGGACCTACTAAGATATCCTCCACTTCGGTTGCGTACTGGCGGTCGAGTGAAGGCAAAATGTAATAAAATTTTGCGGTATCATCCGTAATTTTCATTAGTGCAAACTGGCCTTCCACTTGCGCGAACCATATTGCCGGCTTCTCTGGCCAAAATGGGGGAATTGTGAGTGACATTGGCGCGGCAGATGCGTGCGGATTATCCTCCGCACGAACTCGTCTTGCGCGCGGCGCCTTGTTCACTTTCTGGGAATCCGTGTCACTCGAACTGCTCATAGCGTGTAAAGCTCTGAAGGTCACCAGTTGTAGTAAGTAGGTTAGTAAGTAGTTAGTTGTTGTAGTATGTATCCGTTTATTTACTTCAGTTTATAACAGTATAATACTTTAACTATATTCGTTTACTACAGTACCATTAATAATGAATAAGAAGGTATCCACGAGTGGCGCGTGTGTTTCGGCCGAGATGCGACGACCAATGAATGAAGGATTATGACGCGGGCGCATCCGACGCATGCCCCGGCCCGTGTTACTAATCGATTTATAAACAACGCGCTCACCCGGCGATGCTTGCTTAATATATTTTAAATGTGTGTTTAATGATTTAGTTTTAATTTTGTTTATTTAGGATTAATATGTCAGTCAGTCAGTCAGTCAGTCAGTCAGTACCTATGTAATATCCCTACACAATTGTAAATCTAAACAACCCAGGGACCCATTTAAATACACAATTTTTTTTAATCACAGTCTGATAACTGTTAGCTCATTCCAGAAACGCAGTCTAGACAGTAAGACAGTGATTTTAAAAACAAGACGCTATATATATAGGTATGTATTTATATCAGATATATAGGTCCATTATACGACGGCGCGGTCTATCAACAATATCAATATCCTACATTTTCATAAATGTACGAGATTTTATTTATAAGAAAAGTTCTGTCAGGCCCAAACGGAATGGAAGTATTGGGAGACTTTGTTATGTGATAAATAAAATACGTTATTCGGTTCAATAGCTACAAGATATTGGAAAACGTCGAAAATATTTTACGATGTTGTTAATAAATAAGTAATCGTATTCCTGCTGTGCAATTTCAAAACGTAGCAACTTACCTTATTTTTTTTTAGATTAATGTTTCTAAATCTATTGACTTTAAATATATACACAAATGTTAAATAACAAATAATTAAAGAAATATTGATTACTACTACATGAAATTCAAATTTTTAGTTCAACTGTGACTATATTAGCAGCTTTTGCGCTTTTTTTGGATACGTAACACTTTCAAAAAATTACTGATGTCACAAAAAAATTAAGATCATATCACTTTTTACCGACCAGGCATACAAATTTTGTTAGTGAATTTATAACAATTTTTTATTATTATACTTAAACTAAAATTATACGGGTCTTCTGTCTTTCAATTTGGATAAAAACACGACAAAAAAAACGAAATAAATACTAAATTAATAGACATACTTTTACGAGTTGCGAGACTCGATTTAAAATGCCCTTGGAGTTAATAAAATTAATATTGAGTTTATTAGAACTATACAAACACGTATAACACAGATACAAATATAACCGAGCACAACAAATTCAAACGTAATGCAGAAGGTCGTAATTCAATAAAATGCGCTAAAGTCCGTCACTATGAGATCTCCGATTGTACACACGTCACGCCTTGATCGTGGTTCTCGCTTGACTGCCCCCCTCCCTCAATCACGACATCGTTTATACTGCACAAATGCAATATGCCCGCCAGGCAACGTGGACCGAATTTCTAGATTTAGCTGGTACTTTAAAATCCGTAACACCTGGGTAATGATTACAATACAACAATAGGCCGTCCTCTAGCAACTTATGCCAATAAATATGTAAACAAAGGCGATCATAAAATAATTACAATAGTTACAATGTTATTAGTTCAAATGCCTACGGGTAATAAAATGTGTTTTGTTTCAGATATGCAGGTGGGTTTTGTTTTGGTCGGGACCTGAGTTGTGACAATATATAGATAAAAAATACTTTATGGTGAACAATACACATTCACATACACATAAAGTAAATCATTTACAGTAATTTCGTGTCAAGGCAGGAAAAAAGGGCGGCCTTATCGCTTTAAAGCGATCTCTTCCAGACAACCCGGGCTGTGGATTGTGTGAAAGGAATCAAGAGTGTATGACGGTGGTGTGCAAATAAAATACATGTAATTAATAGGATATATAGATATTACACAACACATCACATATTAATATTAAGTATAGATTGAATCGAACAGAGGCAATAGTGCAAACGGAGAGCAAACTTTAACGATTTCTATTACCAAAGTCTCACCAGCTAAGTAGTTTCTTTTAATAGCAGAATTTTACAAGCGCCCGAACTTACGTCATTAAAGTCTTAAAAGCTACTCACGTAGAAAGGTCTCGTGCTTTATGCACTTCGTCTCCATTTAATTAATATATGTGTGCACATTTAAAAGCGTTGCTTTGTGCTGAAGGTCCATTTGCTGTAAGACAAAGAAAATAAGGAAGGATTGGTGGCGCCAATTGCGACTGCAGTGTGTTCGAGTTATGCTTTTTTACCTTGCAAATGTAATTCCTTAGTATTTCCTTTGTGCCCATGACACTAAAACCATGATGTTACAACTCAAGTCCCGAAAAAAATAAAATCCACTTACATTCTGAATTTCTTTTTATTACCTGTCGGCATTTGAACTTTGATTGAATTGTAATTCTTTTATGATCGTCTTCTTTTGTTTACTTATTTATTGGCATACGTTTCTAGAGAACAGCCCATTGCTTTTTGCTCTCGTTTATGGTCGCTTGCGGCTGACTCAGTAGTCAGGTGTTTCGGATTATATATTTGTACCTGTACCTCTATAGTAATTCTAACGGCATTTTAATTCGAGTCTCGCGGCTCGAACAATAATAAAAAAATTGATTAACACCACATTTATCGAAATCGGATAAGAGCGCACTCAGAAAATACTACTTTTCTTAAATAATTATGCCTAATTCATATACTTTAGACTATTTACTACATATTTTTGTATGTATTTAATTTATAAAGTAACTAGCTGTCCCGGCAAACGTAGTCCTGCCCGGAAAAGCTATAATCGATATTTAACAAATAAAAATAATCAGTTTCAGAGGAGTATGGTAACTAACATTGCGACACGAGAATTTTATATATAAGATTCAAGTATGTGTATTTAATTTATAAAATATGTAGTTTGAGTATATTGTTACCACCTACATCACCAGCATGCTTTGTTGCATAATAATATTTAAAAAAAATATACTCATAAACAACATTTGAAACTTACAGAGTTATTCATATTGAGTTAGAGTAAGTATATAGGTTACCTATATAGGTTTCTTCCAGGATCATAAAGAAGCCTTACAAACTTACTTTAACTCAATATGAATATGATCGTTATTTTTTACACTCTGTCAGTCCATTTCAGTTCAAACGACTCCACGAGGCGTAAGATCTATCGAACATTTATTCCCATTCTATTTCTCCAGTTCTAAATATTTTAAGCATACCCTCATAAATATACCAGTTACGATATGACCTAGACCCAAAATATGAGATTTCGCAAGAAAATACACGTAAAAAAATATAACAATGTTGCTTGGATTTCTTGGGTGAATATTATCTCTTCTCGGAAATTGTAAAAGAAATATTTGTACAATGTCTGCGCTTAATGTTCGTATATATATGCTTTTCTGGATATATAAAATTAAGATCCTAGAGCCGTCAGATTTGCGGTATTTATAAAACTCGAATTTTGATATTCATTTGTATAATACATAATGTTACGAGTTTATCGGGACTCGAATTAAAATGCCGTTACAATTACTACAGATTTTATTAAAACTAGTCAAACAAGTATAACAAATATAATAGAACACAACAAGTCAAAACGTAATTCAGAAGATCGTAATTCCATAAAACGCTCCGTTACTACAAGTTTCCCGATTGTAGTACACACGACTTTCTTCGCTCGTGGTTATAGCTCGACTGCCCCCTCCTTCAATAAGTTCATCGTTTTATATTGCACAAATGCAATGCGCCCGTATCATAATCCGAAACACCTGGCTAATGAGTCGACCGTAACGGCAATAAACGAGTACAATAAAACAATGGACTATTCTCTAGAATAATTAGTAAACGCATGCCAATAAATAAGTAAATAAAAGAAGTCCAAATGCCGATAGGTAATAAAATATGTTTTTACAGATATGCAGGTATGAATTTGTGTTTGTCAGCGCCTAGATTGCAACAATATTTTATTAACATTATCTGAGTGAATTTAAATTTCAATGCAACACTCAAAAGTTGCACGTTCGATCTGTTCGAAGGCCATCGAATGCGTACACAAAGCTTGGATTAGTTACGTGGCATGCTTCTAACATGTGCTTAAAACTGTAATTCAAATTCAACTCTAGCACCCTTGTATTAATGTCGCAATTCCTTTAAATGATATTTGAACTTTTGCAAGGTTGACTGCCAACCGATGTGTGTCCTATTTCTCTCAACGGAATATTCAAATTTGGCTGAAGTAGTCCGTGAATGTAGCGTGAAAACGTGTCCCGTTAAATCAAAATCGACTCTATTATAAGTTATTTTATATTAAAAATCCTAACTTCCAGACTGATAAAGAGAATAAAAATAATTTAATTAAAATAAATATAAAATAATTAACCGCAACATAATTATATCGAAGACTGCATAGGACCACATTAGTGTTAAGAATTATAGTGAATTACTTACTAATTATTTTTAATCTCATTGTAAGCGAACTACATGTTCTTATGGGAAATTAAGTTCTTAAAAACCTAATTAAAAATGCGAATGTGACTTGGTAAGTTTGTGACAGTTTCACGCTTTGACTACTAAGCCCATTGTCACTAAATTTTGTAGAGACGTTGTCAGGAGTGTAGGAAGGGTACCTTTCATCTATAAAATCATCTACAGGAGCGGAGAAAAAATACAATTTCCTCAATGAAGTTTTGTCATTTAAATATTCTTCAATAGTGTAGTGTAGTGTAGTATTCTGTTTTTAGCAAGATACTTTTTAATTTCATTTTTAATTTAGTGAAAGGCAGATCTAACATTTCACTTCCAAATCTTAGAATTAGGTGACAGTAACCGCTTTCCATCAAGTGGGCCGTCTGGTTGTCTCCTGAACTCGTGCAATAAAAAATGCTATTCCTGAGGGACAAAGTAATATTCCCGAAAAGATTGCGCTTCGATTCAGTTTTAATGGATGTGTAGAGTGAATTGCGACAGTCGTCGTCAGTTTCAATTTACTAACAAATAGGTACATCGTCATAGTAACGATAAGGACGAGGCTGCAATATTAAGGCTTGTTGCAACGCCAACGTCCTTGACGAGTGTACTAATTTTTCGTGTGATAGCGGGGATTTAAAGACGCGGTCATTTTTCAGTTGCATTAATAATGTGAAACTTCTTTAGAGTTGTATCGTTGTGATTTGAAACGAAAAATCAAAATGAAAAAGCGACACAAATATATAAATATATATAAAAATACGTTGGAAATTATTCCTAGGTCTTTTTTGTGATTTTTCAGTTTGGTAATTTTGGAAGAATTGGTATATTTCGTAGTTCTGGTACTTTTCATAGTATAGTAGTTTCGTAGCCTCCTCACTCTTGTCTACTAAGCGTTGTAGACATAATAATGCTCGCCGTATATTCTCTAAAGTTTCACTATTAATTCGTGTTTAACTGCACTTAAATATATTTTATTTTATTCGGAAGCGGTATTTAAAAAAATCTATTCATCTACCTTTTGCAAAGGTGTAGATATTTTTTTATCCTGCACCGAGACAAAAATAGAGGTTTAAAACGGTTTCATGGTAATTATATGGATGTTTTGATGATGTTTTTTCTTGACTTAAAATAACTATAGATAAATAACGAAATAACCACGTTAGGTTTCTCATATCGTGTTTTTTTGGTATATTATTAATCAGTATATAACAACGAAAAGTTGTTACGTTCTAATTTTCTATTTTTTGCTACAATAGGGGCCTTAATGTATTTTTTCTCCCAGACCCCTTACTAATTTTTACTGCATTCGGTGGAGTCCCTATCTTTTTAAAGAACGGAGAAGAACTTTTTTAATTCAGAATTGATTTTGTAATTATTTTTGCGTTACATTCAGCACAGGTTCTAATTGGCTCCATATCAATTTTACAGCTTGTAAATAAATACGTTACGTTACGCGCGCTATCTTGTTTTATTATTCCACATATAGAAAGTTAAAGCCAAAGCCAAAATGGAATTCACTAATTGCAGCTCGCGGACCCCCAGATTTTGCTTTCGTTGACCCTTGAAGTTCGAAATGGACCCCCAGTGGTCCATATGTACCTCTTTGAGGACCTATGTTATATAACGCAAGCGAAGCCATAAGCAAAAGCTACTAGAATATATTGTACCGATGAGTTAGTAGGCGAATTATAGGCCTCTAGGCACCCCATGAAGTAAGAGTCATTAAGACTCTTTCTTACGCAAGTCGCTTATTCCCTAATTTATGGTTACTATTAATCGCGATACGATTGCCACGAAACCGGGTAAGTTCGAGTATCGTGAGTGAGAAAGTGATGATTTATATATAGTACGCGGAATTTTGGCATTTGCACAAAAATAATACATATAGGTCGTGAAAAAAAGCCCCTACTTCGAAAACTCATAGCATAATACCTTACATGTAAATATTTCTTAGCCATTTGTTACTAAATGCGATAAAATTTAAGTTAATATAATTTAATATTTTTCACTTTTAAGAGATGAAAATGGAATGTTGTTGGTTTTGCCGGATAAACAAAACAAGTGTATGACAGTAAAGTGAATGGAAGCGTTAGTTCCGGTGCACCGTGACGTTCTTATCACGATCATGATCACCGTAATATCCGTACAGGAACGGAGAAATAATACAATTCCTGCGGCTGGGCGGACTGTCGTAAGAGGCGACAAAACAACCTACAGCCGAGTGGTCTTATCTGTCTTTAGAGAGCATCAGCACATTGGTTGTATCTCTGGTGTTACAAATGCCCATAGGCGATCTTAACCGCTTCCCATAAGGTGGTGTCTGCTGAACTCACGCAATAAAAGAAAAGATCAAATTGCAGATACTTTGAAGAAAGATCAAGTAAAGAGCATCTCTAATAAATGTAGCATATTAGTAAATAGAGAGACTAATGCAAGTAAATGCAGCGAAAGGTGTTTGTTAGCAGCGTTGCAAGTGGAGTTATAAAGTTTTCTGTTTCCAAAAAGGTTCTACTCGTAATAAAGCAGACTTGATTACCGTCTGTCATAATTAAGATGGAATAATCTTTTATACAACGGCGTTGGCAGTAATTACTCAGAATACCACAAAGGCGGCCCTCAAGAATATATTAAACACAGTTCAAAGGTGAAACTTGTTAGCCGTCCGCTTGTCATAATTAGTTTTCGGTAGATTAATGATCATGGGACTATGATTTAATGGGGCATTTCAATGAAGGGGTGTGATATGTACTGGCTTTTATTTAGTGTGTTGATTTGTCAAGGGTTTTTACGTAGTTCAATCTTAGGTTCATTATACTTCTTTTCTCATATCATATTTATATAATTATTTTTTTTCTAATCATGTTTATAAATAAACATAGATAGCTAGATAACAGTTTAATGTACACCATTACAGAATAATTACGAACAAGTATTATCCAATTGTGTACAAACTGCGGTCTTATCGCTAAAAAGATATCAGAGATCACCAGATATCAGGATCAGACCACCAGGCAACCCGTGGCAAGAATATTGCTGATTAGGAGTGGCGATGGTGGTATACATAATTATTGTACGATTACTTACATTTTAATAATAAATATAAACATCAGGTCAGGTAAGGCCCCCGTCTCTGTGCTTGCCTTAACCAGCCAGAGATAAGACTCAAGCTGAAAGTGATAAAAGGCACTACGTCAGAAGTAGCTTCGGTGAACCTGCTGCCCACCTCTGTACAACCCTTAGCCACTCACACCCATGTTGCCCCTGTCTTTTATGGAATTTTTAGGTGCCCATGCAGGGAGGCGAGTCACCTTCTGCTCATTTTTCCATGTTTCCTGAACATTGCGACGGGCAGACACCATATTCCCCATATTCCCAGACCCCTAGTATCACTACCAGTTCACCCCAATAGCCCGGTACTTTCTATTCTTATTTCCCGCAATAGCCCTACACTGGCTGGGTCTTGTCCTTGGGTGCATTACTATATGGAGTAGACAGAGATAATCGCCGGTCAGTGTTACATCACATTTAGATTAAATTTGTCAAGGGGCCTCTACGTAAGATCCCACTCAAATAGCTCCAAAAGACCTAGAAAAACATTCAATATAGACAAAGACATGTATTATAATACAATATATAACGATATTATATATGCAAATGTATTTATGTGATGTGATTTGTAAAAGAAAACAACTTCGTTATATTATATTCTACCCATAGTCCCTCCCTTCTATGTTTCCTCGCTGGATCGAAAGGAAGCGTAGCTTAATTATTTTAATTCGAAAACTAGAGATTAGGAAGCCCCAATTCTCAAATGTTTTTAACAAGAAAAATAATTATTATTGTGTTTAGAAAGTTATGTAAAATTAGGCAAAAGCTCTTCAAAGTTTCAAGACAAATTTTCTTTGTAAATAACAAAAGAAAAAAGTATTTTCTGTTTCTTATTTTCTTTTGTACCGCTTCTTGTGCGGATTATTTTCCCGTTAATAATAATTTTGGAAACGGCACGTTTTGAAATTCAATAGGCTTTGTTATCAACGGCTTATTATTATTGAAAGGACACTGATAAGATTTTATGCATTGTGGGGTGCAGATTGAAAAAGAGAGAGTGATTTTAAGACTCATTTTTGTCATTTTATAATAGTAGTTGGTTTGGTTATTTTTGAATGAATCAATCATGTAGTGCAAGTGTTTTAATGTTGATTTTATATTAATGTTACTACTCAGGTCCCTATTATAATGTCGTAAAACTAATCCGACTTAAGGGACAATCAAATATAGGTACGAAAACACACTACTTACTCAATAAATCGAGTGCAGATATTTTAGGAAAAACAATAATACCTTCAGTTCAAAGTCACAGTGTGTTTTTGCACAGCAAATAATTATATAACTTCATTTATTAAATATTTTCATTCAATCTCACACACACTTCTATCACACACTTCATAAGATATATAATATTGTTACAACTTAGGTTCCGACAAAAACAATATCTGAAACAAAACACATTTTATTACCTGTCGGCATCTAAACTTATTGTAACTCTTTTATGATCGTCTTCTTTTGTTTACTTCGTGTTTAAAATTTGTGATTAGAAAAAACCCATTGTTTTATGGCAGTAATTATCCAGGTGTGGTGGATTAATTCGACTTAGATACGGGGACATTGCATTTGTGCAGTATACAAGGTTGACCTGATGGAGGGGGAGGCAGTAGAGCGAGAATCACTAGCGAAGCGAGACGTGTGTACTACAATCGGGAATCTAATAAGTGACGAACTTTGCGCGTTTTATTTAATTACGACCTTCTGCATAACGTTTGGATTTGTCGTGTTTGGTTATATTTGTATCTGTGTGTCTATAGCGTTTATTAGAACTATACGTGTTCGTATAGTTCTAATAAACGCTATAGTAATTCTAACGGAATTTTAATTCGAGTCTCGCGACTCGTAACATTATGTTAATGAAAAGTGCCATATGAATCGCGAATGTCCAGAAAACTATACAGGACACGCATTACAGAGTGTTTCGGTGGCAGCCAACCTGTATCCCTTCGCGTCATTTAGTACGATCGCGTCACCGGCGTCGAGAGCACGCCCTGACGCATTGACGCCGCCCGCCCAAACGGCGACTGCATACACGTCGATACCTATCGAGATATCATTTCAGTGTATCAAAGACCACATTCATAATAATCACGTCTTAATATTAAAATTATTATTAAATATAACACATATCCAATAAATTTGTGTTGAAAATTTTATTTTATTTATTACTGATAAATAGTGTAAAAATCCATGTGTAGGTCTTTGGTAGTTCCGTTATGAATGTTTTGAAATACGAAAAGGGTAAAATAAATTTTAAATAGTGATGAATATATACAGAGTGTGTTTATGAATTAGATACTTTAATTTTTTTATTAGTTATAGTAATATACGTAAGTATGACTAATATGTGAAGTTGTATGAACAGTGGAATGGTCAACAGTAAGGAGATTGAAAGGTCAGCTTAATTTTCTTATGGTAAGTTCTAATATTGCATGCTATTGTTTATATATCCTAATGACTTCTCTTGAATAAGCTTTGAACAGTACTAATAAGTTTACTAGTCCAGACATGATCATATATAGACTAACGCATAAGGTATTCTCGTAAATATGAATCCTGACCAGACAGCCTGCACTGTTTAATCAGTTCTTGTGACGCAATATGTTTTAAATTCCTTCGCCTATCAGTGAATTTGTGCTTTGATACGTATCGAAAGCTTATGACGCCTGCATACACTTTATCCGATTATGATAATTCTTTTACAGCGTTGGCTGTCAAACTTTGGAATGTGCTGCCTCTTACTGCCAGAGAGGCCAAATCCTTACCAACATTTAGAAATTTATTCAGAAAACACTATTTGTCCACAAATAGCTATGTTTGATTAACACAATATAATAATGCTAATACATTTATTATAATAACTTATGGTTTTTTTAAATATATTATTATATATATGTATTTATATGTATATTTATTTCTAAAATTAGTTTGAGTATTTATGTATCTATTGCCTTTTTCCCACACCACCTACATCGCCTGATTCAAATTTCTCTCATTTAGGTTGCCTGGAAGAGATCGCTTTCAGCGATAAGGCCGCCTATTGTATTGCCTAGAAAATATTGTAAATATGGTTGTTTCTGTAATTTTATATATATATAATACAATTTCCTGCGGCCAGGCGGCCTGTCGTAGGAGGCGACAAAAACCCATCCACAACTAGGTGATAGGGCATTTGCCCGACTGGATGGCTACCACCCCTGGTCTAAAGTATGTCACCATAACAACCTTGTTTTGAGTTCCGGCGTTAGTGACCAGGTTCCAGTCTCCCTTAAGAGAGCAGCAGCGCATTTGTAGCACATTTGGTGTTGTAAATGTCCATAGGCGATGGTAACTGTTTACCATCAATCAAGTGGGCCGTCTGCCTGTCTGTTGAACTCCTACAATAAAATTATACATTATTATATATTATATTATATTAAAAAAATATTTTGCATTTTCTTAAGTTTCGGACATTGTTCAGTAACACGTGTATATACAACACCGCCACCGTGCAACCGCCGCGCTGACACCATGTCGCCACTACTACCGCGCTTTTGCTGAAAAATCAAATAAAATACCACACTTAAAAAACCCTTAAAACGCTTAAGTTTAAATTTAAAAATACTTTTTAAATAATAAGATTTTCATCGACATTTTTAATGAACTTTATTTCATAAATAAGAACGGACTGACGGCGCACACTGTGGTTTGGGTGCATGTTAAGAAGTATCTTTCAGCGGGATTCCTTATTGTTTACATGTTCATATCACACAAGGAACTCTTTGAATAACACAATTCGTCATTATGTTTATGAGCAATCCACAATCGACTAAATTGACTACGCATGTCATACTTTGCATTGCAAATTTCGCAATGGCCTCGGTTTTGCGGTTAGTAAATAAACGGAAAGGTAACAGAAAATGCTTTCCAACATTCGTCCTACAAACGAGGTCGACCCACGAGGGTTTCATTGTGTATATTTATGACTAAAACCTTTATTACATTAAACTAATTTAGGGACCCGGTACAAAATGTGGGCGTAGTCCAACTATATACTTCGACTCCCTTTCTCTTATTACTCTTCCCTGATTTCAGAGAACAGGTCTCAAAATTTGCCTAAATTAATAGCTGCTTTACATTTATCTACAAAGACGTTGCTGTTTAAGCTTCCAGTAAGTAGAAACCAATAAGGCTTTTGATATCGTATATACCGTATTTGACAAAGAAACCCCTCTTATTGTGAGTCGGACTCGCACAAGGCCACTTGTTTCTACTTCATACAATCGTGTAATTAAATCAAAAATTTCTGTGATTATTTTGTATCTATATAATTTGATTGTTACATCCCGCATTTCAATTCGTTGCAAATAAGAAAATGTTACTCCTCCTTTATATTAATACTTGAAGCAAAAACTTGTACCTACCCCTTTTTACGAAAATTTCACGGACGGAGGAATATGACATTTCGCACGCTTATAGTTTATATGGAGAAGAATCGACGAATGTTTTTTTTATTTATTAATTATGCATAAAAATACATTCAATCGATAAAAAGAAAAACTTTACACACACTACCATGTAATTGACAAACACACGGATATACGCTCTTTTGTTTATTGTTCAAGTCAAATTTACAGTGTAGTTTTGGCGAAATCTCTGATTATTGAAGTGTAGTCTGACAACAAATTATTATGGTCGAATTTCGACCACGGGCGACCACTAAATTATATAATCACATAAGTAAATAAAGAGTGTGAAACTTCATAATGTACTTATTAACCAATGCATTTAAAATATCGAGCTCGTGGAAAATATATTATAGGCGAGGCAGAGAGAGTAGCAGAACAGGCAGTTTCGTGAATGGTGACAGTTAACAGTGCGACATGCTGTTAGGACGGTTAGGCTTAGCTAATCTGCTGACAACATAGAGCAGGAAATATAGGACTGAATAATTTAAATGTACGTACTAAATCTAATCTACATATTGAATACACACACAGTACATACATACATAAAATCAGACATTATTATAACATACCTACATATTTGTGTACAAATAAATATATTATAGAAATATAAATAGGTATTGAATGAATACTTGGTTTAATACCTCTCCCGCATTTGGACTTCTTTGGTTTACTTGGTCTTTAAAATTTGCAATTAGACAATAGCCTATGTTTATGGTACTTATTTATAGCCGCAGGTGTGCGGATTACGATTTCTAGGAAATTAAGTTGACGATACGGGCGGGCACACTTTATTTGTGAACTATAAAACTACGGCAGAATGGAGAGAGGAGGTAGTCTAGCAAGAACTACAATCAAAGCAAAACGTGTACATTCGATAAGATATATAGTGACGGATTTTGCGCGTGTTATTAAATCGTGCAGTATGTACTGGTTGCGTCCAGTTATATTTGTACCTGCGTTATACGTGTTTGTATAAGTAGTTCTAATAAATTCTACAGTAATTCCAACGGCATTTTAATTCTAGTCCTGTAGCGAGTTACACCTACCTACCTACCTTCATTATAATACTGTTACGAGTAACGAGTAACAGTATTATAATGAAGGTAGGGGCAACCCGTATAAAATTGCTTGAGAATATTGTTTCACTCCCTTTATGTATGTTACAGGCATTTTATTTGGACAACTATCGCACTATAGGTGGTATATTGGCAGATAAAATTTAATGGGACTGTCTTCTTTATCACCCTGTACATACATGTAATGGTATAGTGAGATTGCGAAAACAATAGCACTTACAGGGCTGGCACACTAGAAATGTAACTGAGAATGTAAAAGCGCGCGGGGGATCGTTAGACGTGTCTTGAAAAATACAATAATAGCGTTGTTTCAAAGTGACTTTTTTATTTAAGTCATTTTTTGATGAGATACGCGTTTTGAAAGACTTGTAAAAAATACAAATAAATAAAAATTATAAAAACGCGCAAGTTCGTAGTGTAATACTTACAACAACTCAGAAGGGTTTTTGGTCATAAACCAACAGCAATTGGTTACAGTATAAGAAACTTAGCAAATTAGCACAATTGATAGCGGTTTGAAGTAATTGATAAATGATATCAATTAAAAGGGTTATGAATGACAAGACTTTAATACATTATTGTTTAGAAATTTTAAATTATATTTGATATGATTATATAAAATATTATATTTAAATTTTTACATGTAATAAAATAAATCTAGCGCGTCTGCCAACATAAAAATAAAATGTAGCGAGAGATTTTGAATTACAATCTTCTCAATTACCACATCATATTAGAGATAAATATTGCTACATAAAATTATGGTAAATTATAGAAAGCTACCCTATACAAAGAGGCGCAAATCATAGAATTAATAAAAATATACCATCATTATTCAATTAAAGAAATTAAATTGTGTCGTTTAGAAATAAGAGGGTATATTACAAAATTAATTATTAACCTTAGAAACAAAACATGACAAGAACAATAACGCAACGAAATAAATGTAACATTATTAATCCATCAAGAATGAATGGTTCAAAGTAATTTCGAGTTGTGTTCCGGCATTAGCCTGGTTCCAGTCCCTCTTCGAGGCCTGCAGCCTAACTGTAGCACCACAGGTGTTGCAAATTCATTAGCGACGGTAACCAATTCCGTTTTGAAGTTTTCCTATTTGAAGAAATGCCTAGTGATTAACACGTATTTAGATATACTAGCAGGAGTAAAACATTATTTTAAATTCTACTTTATTTTGTTACCTGTCATACCAAATCTGCAAAGCCTCCAGATGGGCCGTCAGCCTGTCTGGAGTACCGCAAAATGGGGCGAAGAGGAATCAAGGAGGGACTGGGCATAAACCAAGGAAAGATATCGACGCTCAATATTAATTCTAAATTTAATAAAACTGTACCTTTTTTGTAGCCAAAAAGTAGAATACTGAAAGTTTTTATAGCAACACTGAATATACGTGAACTAGCTGGAAACTGTGAAAAGAATGCATTTTAAAATGGCATATTCTGATGCCAGCAACATCTGTGTTAGAAAATTTGCTTTCAAAATGTTATTTAACTAGTAATAGAAGACGACGCTATGTTAAAAAGATTATTTGGTGTTTGGATCATCATATGTGTTTGTGTGTGTGAAAGAGAGAGTGAGTGTGTTGTGTGAGTGTTTGGGTGCGTCTGAGTTATATATGTTTCGTATTCTTCTAAAAAATTGTACATTACTATCTTTATATTCGTGGATAATGTAATTGGACAAACACGGACTTTGGACTATATACCTTTTTTATTATGTAAATTTAGTGTATGTCTGTTTATTTAAATAAATTTTAAATAAACAAATAAGTTTAAATAAACGAAATAAAATATACGTTTATTATGTATATAGCAATAAATAATACATTTGTCTGTTAGTTCAAAATACACTTGGCCAGTTTTTCCATGTTACCCCGTTTTTGGTCGGCGTTCCAGCAAAGTGCTTCGATATCTCTTCATGGTTGTTTCATTCGACTTGATAAGATAAGTCTGCATCGATTTTCCATTTCAGTTGCAACTGTTATCTATGTATTGGCTTTGAGTGTATCACTATTTACATAGCAACTTAGAAGTTTGAAGATTGTCTCTAAAAGTAATTTCGTGGCGGGCGTGACAGTCTATGACGTCAATTTGGTGTTTAATTTTCTTAAGACTCCTATTACCGTAAAAGGTCGTCAGTGGGGTGCAAACAAAACAAATTTCCATTGGCATCTACTGATCAATAATTCACCTAAAATAAACTATAAATCTTAACGATATGAGACGTAAAGTTGATTATTTCGTAATTTTACTACAGTTATTTTAAGTTTAAAAATTGCCAAATCGCCTCCAAATTATTGAGTTGAAACAATTTTACTCTTTCAATTTTTGAAATTGACCGCCTCAAGCAAGTGTAGCGATCGTCGTAATGAAACCAATCGCTACATCTGAATCAAACTGTCATTTACTATAACATTATCCCAGACGAAGAATTAGAGTAAGCGACATTTTTACTTAAATAGTTTTTTCCTTATTACATAGATAGATAACACTTTATTGCTCACAAAAATACAATTTCAAAAAAACACAATTACAATATTGACAAGGTATAAATAATAGGCGGCTTTATCGCTTAAAGCCATCTCTTCCAGGCAACCTAACGTAAGGAATATTTTAATCTAATCTGGCGATCTAGGTGGCAGATCATTAAGTATATCATAAATAAACATACTTAAGCTACATAAATTTTAAATTAAATACATACATATATATTAAATAGTCACAGTACAATATAAGTATACAGTGTACAGTGCAATATAAGAATTATGCATAATTTTTAATGAAAAGTAGTGTTTTCTGAGTGCGTTCGTGAATGTAGGCGATGTTTTGGCCTCTCTGACAGTAAGAGGCAGCGCCTTCCAAAGTTTGACAGTCTGCACTGTAAAAAAGTTCTCATAAAAGGATGAAGTGTGTGCAGGGGTAGTGAGTTTACGATACGTATGAGTGCGTAAATTGTGAAAAGTAGAAAGGTGAAGGAATTCTAAACGTTCCTTAAGGTAAGGAGGACTACTAGGAATAAATAATATGTCATAAAGTAGTGTGAGTTTGTCACGAAAATCAGAAACATGGTCATATTTTCGCAAGCCAAATATGAACCTAATGCAATAATTCTGAAGTAGCTTAAGTTTATTTAGATGTTCTACGGTTAAATCAAGTTAGCAGGCGTCAGAGTAATCTAAAATGGGTAGCAAAGGAGACTGTGCAAGCATAATTTTGGTGGCAGTAGGCAGAACATTTCTCACCCTTCTCAGGGAGATCCCTGATAGGAGACAGCAAAACTCTCCGACTTAATTCGGAGAGCTGAGACCAAGATTGATCACCATCGATCGATTACATTTTAGATTATTATTTTATTTATGTTTATTATTTTACCTAGTCTGTGCCTAAGTGAAGAAATGAATAGTAAAACAAAAGAAACTAGATTTATACAATAATATCTCTGTACTGTAAGTACCTAACTCCGAATCATAAGTTCCACGAGACATTGTCGCAAAACTTTCCGAACTGCCAACACAAAACTTCATGTCGATAAGTTTTTGTGATGCTTCAGCGATGTTGAAATAATCACTAACAAAACCAGTTAAACAATCAAATTATAACTTTTCAAAGGAACCAAATTGATAAGTCGGCGCTCTGTCCGCCATTGTTGTCAAAAAGTTAAGGACAAAAAAACAAACTAAAGTAAAGAAAGGAAGCCGATAAAAGGCGATACCTTGTAAATAAATTGACGGTTGCTATATAGACTACTTCCCTGGTTGCAATCGTACTACCTAGTGTTATAAGAATAAAAGTTCATTTACATTATTAATCTATCTATCTTTATCATGTGTTAGCAGAAGGTGATGTTAGGAGCCTTAAGAACAGACGAGCGTGCATGACAAGAGCTATGAATGTCAAAGAAGCAAGTAGGTGTGTAAGAATGGGCTTGTGTGGCGCTCTGTTGTTCGTGCCTACCCCGCAAGGGACCTGACGTGAAGTTATGTATGTATGTAATCTATCTTTAATATTATGACATTCTTAACATGCCATTCAATGTGTACATTGAAGCTATTAAAAAAAAACAAATGAACTAGATTATATTCACGATGGAGAACACGATGCATTTTTTTTAGATTCCTTGTCTGTTTGTTCGGGATTCAAACTACTGGGCCGATTTGGATGCGGTTTTCGCTGATCGACAGCGAATTGTTAGACTTAAATCTACACTAGTTTTTATTCCGGGAATCCCTCGTGAATTTTTCTGGGAATCATTTAAAATGGTCAGATCGAAAAAAACATTCGAATTCCAATGCGATTTTTTCACTGATTAATACCAAATTTTGTTATAAAATGTGTGATATTATTTTATCCCGGGAATCTCACGGGAAATTTCCCGGGAGCGGTCTACATTTATTCGGGTGTATAAAAATTAGCTTATTGCTACACAGTTCCGCGAAAAAAATCCACGCGAACGAAATATACCGCTTAGCTAGGATTTACATATCATTTAAAACGTGTCTATAAATAAAAGACACATAAATTGAAAGTTTTAATTAAGGTAATGAAATTTATGAAATCGGCTCAGACCCCTGACGTTGTAAGTCGTGTAGATACTACACACACAGTGCGCGCCGCGTCAGGCATTTGAGAGAGAGAGAGAGAGAGACCAGTGCCTTTTCATAATAAGCATAGTCGGTTGCGTACAGCTAACGCTGCCTACGGGTTTTGTAGCATACCACCGGGTAAGTGATTACTCGGGCTTCGTTTGAGTATCGCCATTTAAACCCATGGAGAATTTCATGTTACAAAATAAAAACATAATCATTATTCATTGGCAATTTATAAAAACGTCATAAAAATCATGTATAGATAACTTAGTAAAATCCATCAACTGAGTACGAAAGTTATTTACAATATTTTATTTTGTAAAATCTTCTGTAAAATTTACAGCAGCGTGCTGATCGATTGATGGCTCAAAATGATTCAGCTCATCATTTTCGTAACATGAACTTTTTTTTAAACGAGGTCACGAGGTCATGACATATAAGTCTATAATTATGCTACTTATTATTCTAAAAGCTACATTCTGCCGCACTCGGAAGTCACGTAATGGTCCATTGATCCTTAAAATACATACATAGAAGTAAGTCCTTGAATGTTTTTATTTATTTATTTTATTTTATTCTTATTTTATAATTTTAAGATAACTATCAGATTTTCTTGTAATAATAGCAATAAATTAGTGATAGTGAGTTATTCACAAGTCACCACAGATAGAACTATATTAAAATATCAACTTAAATAATCTATAATAAACAAGGTATTAACAACTATATAAATAATTCTATAATTATGCTCCTTATTATAATTAGGAATTTCGCTTTTGTTATAACAAAAGCGATATTTTGCCGCACTGGGAAGTCACGTAATGGTCCATTGATCATTAAAATACACATACAGAAGTATAATACTAATATATTAGGGTCTAAAGTACCTGCTCCGTTTTAAATGTTTTTAATTATTTATTTTATTTTATTCTTATTTTATAATTTTAAGATAACTATCAGATTTGCTTGTAATAATAGCAATAAATTAGTGATAGTGAATTATTCACAAGTCACCACAGATAAAATTATATTAAAATATAAACTTAAATAAGCTACAATAAAAATGGTACGAAGAACTAACATTTAGAATAAAGGAAGAAAGAAAAAAAGATACATTACTTTGAGATTCAATGTGATATTAAATTATTAATTAAATTATTCTGCTCAGTTATTGCATCATAAATACAAAGTGAATTAAATTAATACGTAACACACGATCGATATATAACATTATTTTGACTGTGGTTTTTAATTATGCATGTGGATAAAATTTACTACATATTGATGTTGAAGGAGAAATTCGCAAGAAAATCAACAAATCGTGATCACTGGATGTGTAAAACTTTTCAATCTGCCTAGAGCAAGCGTGATTTGTTTTTATTTTGAAATGGGTTTCTTAGGGAAGACTGGAACCTGGCCACCAATACCGAAACACAACTCAAGGTTGTTATGACAGCTTATTCTAAACCAGAGGTGGAAGCCTCCAGACAGGCAAAGGCCCTATCACCTGGCTGTGGATTGGTTTGTCGCCTCTTAAGACAGGCCGCCCGGCCGCAGGATTAGTGGCACTATACTTGTTGGAAAATATCTTTTAGTAAAAGATTGTGTGAGCAGTTCGACATTTTTTTATCGAAGTGAGTTTAATAATGTATTCCAAACATTAGTTACATTTTTGTCTATGACATTAAATGAGGTTTTAAAACAATTCCTTCTCTGTTCCCGCACGGTTCTTAATTTTAATACATTAAGCCATGATAATATTTTCTTAAGTTTTCGTGACTTGTACACATAATAAAACTACGTTTTAACGGTTTTAAGCGCGGTAATTTATTTTATTCGGGTTTATCCGACGTTTCGGCCGCTTTTCAGTTGCCGTGGTCACGGAAGACAAAGATGACATTTGTCAAACGTGTATTGTCAAAGATTTTATTCAGCCTACCGCCAACTTGTTCACCACGGCAACTGAAAAGCGGCCGAAACGTCGGATAAACCTGAATAAAATAAATTACCGCGCTTAAAACCGTTAAAACGTAGTTTTATTATTAAGCCATGATGTTAGGGTATTTAAATATACTTACTTATTTTATTGAATTAAATGATTTTACATGATATTATTAAAGGAAATAATTTACTGTAAATATGTAATTATTGTTTAAGACAATTTACAGCATTTACTTATTTGCTCCGGGAAAATCAAACTACACTGAACATTCGTGAACCGAAAGACAATACTCGACCTCATTGTGTCGATATCAGTATTCATCTTGCTCCCGAATGCATGACTTTACGGACATTATATGTATATCTTGCCTTCCTATTTTATTGACTCTCGCGAGGAAGTGTCGTCGATTTATTGCTTGCATTATAAAACCAGGGCAAAGATAACCTGATAGACGCGGTTACTTAGCGGAAATATGATGTACATACCAGCTTTTACCTGCAGCTTTACTCGCGTTAATGCAGATTTTAAATATAGTATTATCGCACGGGAACCGTACATTTTTCCGAGATAAAAACTACAGATTAATCTATTTCTGTGCCTAAATTAAATCCAGATCCATTCAACCGTTCTGCCATGATTGAGCAATAAATATCCATCCAAACTTTCGCATTTAGATATAACATTATGTATCTATGGTATTAACGTTCTTTTATCGACAGACTACACACTTCAAATCTCAAGTCGTTCATTTTGGGAATGCTTTCAGCAGATAGCGGACCTAGAATAAAAAATATTGATTAAGTACATATTTCATTTCTGGATTTACAATACTTTAAATTTATTTATTTATACATACACACATATAAATAATTAAACCATAAAACCAACATGGGTGTGAGAGGCTAAGGGGTGTAGAGAGGTGGACTGCAAATTCGCCGAAGCTACTTCTGACGTTATGCCATTTATCATTTCTACACCTAGAGCCTAGAACACCTAGAGTCTTCGGTCTAGCGATCTCCACTCCGTGTAGGCTGGTTAAGGCAAAAAAAGCACGGAGGTGGAGGCCTTATCGATCCCTGGAGTCAAGTCCGAGGTGTCACTACTCACCTAAGGTTTTGCCAAAAAGCCCCCCCCTGCAGGCATATGTTATTTAATATTATTGTATTAATTTATTAGTATTACTAATAAATAAATAAACATAAATTTAAATAAAAAGAAGAAAACTAAGTAGAGTAAAGTACACAACGTCAGACACTAGCTGTCACATAAATTAACAAATGTAATTCAGAATAACACTCCAAAGCTACAATGGTCAAACCATAATGGACAGATCGTTAAAATATCGTTAACCCTGTAAGTGCAAAAAGCTTACGTGTCTTACAAACATTTTTATGTAAATGTTACTTTTGAAATTCAGATTTTCCTTTGGCAGCGGTTCAATATCGATAAATTACTACGAAATTCCGCCAAGATGGCAAATTTTCTGTCTATCTAAGCCGTAATACAGTGTTGCTATTTTTAGTGTCACCGAATCAGTAATAAACAGAGTTTTTTGCCATGGTCAACCTACGCTGGTTTGAATTACTAAAATCTTTTCGAGGTCCGCATGTTTTTTTAATATTTTTATTGCAGGAGTTCAGCAAACAGGCAGACGGCCCACTTGATGGAAAGCGGTTACCACTACAGATCCCACGCACGGACCAGTTTAAATACTTGGGGTCTGTACTTCATGCGTCCGGAGTCATTGATTACGACGTCAATTTCAGTATCTCAGCAGTACTTGAGCGACACAAGCAAATGCTGCTTGACACGGAGATGAATGTGCTGAGATGGATCTGTAGAGTCACGCGGAAGGACCGTGTTAGAAACTCTCTCATTCGCGGCAGCCTAGATATCCGAACATAGGGGATAAAATGCAACAATGTTGCTTAGGTTGGCTCGGCCACGCTTCAGGGAAACCGGCTCCGCCAGGCCCCGGTCGACGGGATAGGCCCAAGAAATGCTGGCTTGACGTCGTAAAGTATGACATGCGCACCAACTGGTCTTACGAATACGGATGCCGAAGACCGCGCGAAATGGAGAACACAAAGTAGGAAATCGGACCCCGGGCTTCAAAGCAGACACCCCGAACCCAATTAGGATTTAACGCTAGGATAATATATTTTTTATGCCCCTGTTACATACACCTCTGATAGGATGGTAGTGTTAATGACTGTGACCAACTGCGTTAGCGATTAGCAGTATTAATATAATAACGGTGTCGCATCTCAAAGCATTAATTGCTCAGTTACCTTTTTATAAGAATTATAACATGCACATGTTAGATTTTAAATTTGGTAGAATAAGTTATGAATTGAATAAAAATTAATTTCAACAAAGATGTTACTAAAAAACAGTAAAGCAAGAGTGGTCTTGACTACATTATTTATTTTATGGAGCATGAAAAACTAACGCTAACAATAACAAAATAAAAAATCTAGAGTCTTATATTCTTAACTTTCGTACACTTTTCCAGTACTAACAGTCTCAGCAATTACTGTTTGACAACATTCAACGTAGGATCTCTCTCTTTGACAGCCAAACACACAGATTATTTATTTACAACTAGAAAAACGAATATTAAATTCTCCGTATTAGATTGAAGAGTGAACTATGATATTATTATTGTGATGTAAGGTTCTTGAATAAATATAACCTTGATCTTAAACTGGCTTTTTATTTTCACTTTTGTAAGTATCTTTTGTCGTACAAAATGGTCTCTGCTTAACTCTATTCAAAAAACGGTGTCTACTTTCATTTTTGAATTCCCACCAATGAGAGCGACTTTTATACTCGTCTCTCATTGGTTGGTCAAATCTTTACGTCCTGGCTAACAGAGGCATATAGGCATTGAGTAACAAAATAGAATATGATGTAGCTGATAAATTAAAGTATTAAATAAATAAGGAAATTGAAATAGATATTTATATGTAATTTGTTTTATGATTAGAAATTATTATTTACAAAACATACCGTAGATTAAAATAAAGTTTTTGCTATGTATTTTATACGCTAGCACTTGTCAAACGTCAAAAGTCAAATGCCAAAAGGCTGACCTTGAACTTGACCGGCTTTTGTTTACGAATGAGAATTAGGTTAAAATACAAGTTTTATTTATTACAAATGCTTCCAATAGAAATAAATTGAAATACTATAAATGTAAGCAAATAATTGAGTTGAAAGCCTGAGCTTGTGGTAACCAGGATCGTGGCACATTTCGAGCAAATATAATATAAAATTAGCTACGATTAAACGTGGTAAGTGCATCCACTACACTATTCCCCCCCTGAGACTAATGCTGCAAGCTAAGGTCGATAGTGATCCGTAAACTTTACTCTTCTTCCAGATCTGGTTCGTTTTTCTACGCTCGGTTGCGTCCAAGAATCGGGCAAGGTTGTGCTAGCATCCTGTGTGTCATTCGACGGCGTGCTGATGTCATCCTTGGTCATATAGGCTGGTTTCACTCTGTCAATGGAGACTGTGGTTTCTTTGCCTTTGACCTGGATTTTGAAGATCTTCTTGCCGCGCTCCAAGACTTTATATGGCCCAGTATATGGTGGATCGAGTGGGTGTCTCACACCGTCATGGCGGAGGAATACAAAATTGCAATTAGCCAAGGTGTTTGGGATATAAAAGGTCTTCTCCCCATGACGACTGGTTGGTGTTGGAGCCAGTCTCGCCATATGTCGCCGTAGGCGTAGGGTGAAGTTGGAGTAATCCATTGATTGACAGGCAGATGGGTTGAAAAATTCACCAGGTAGACGAAGCGGTTCTCCATATACAAGCTCTGCTGCCGAAGACTTTATGTCCTCCTTCCAAGCGCTGCGTATGCCCAGGAGCACTAGAGGAAGGGCTTCACTCCAGTTGGTGTCAGTATGACACCTGATAGCCGCTTTTAGCTGACGGTGTAGGCGTTCAACTATACCGTTGCAAGTGGGGTGATATGCAGTCGTCGGACGGTGCTGACTGCCGAGCATGGCAGCCAAGGAGTGGAAAAGGCTACTCTCAAACTGTTTGCCTCTGTCTGTAGTGATGCGCTGCGGACAACCAAAGCGAGATACCCAGCCTGCTATGAAGCTGCGGGCACATGTCTCAGCTGAAATATCTGATAAAGGATATGCCTCAGGCCAACGTGTAAACCTGTCGATGACTGTAAGGCAGTATCTGTAATCAGATGAAACAGGTAATGGTCCTACTATGTCCATGTGGACATGTGCGAAGCGTTCAGTCGGAACCGGGAAAGAGGGTATTGGTGAAACAGTGTGCCTGGAAATTTTATTTTTCTGACATTCAATACATTCTCTAGTCCAGTTTCTACAGTCTTTCTTTATCCCATGCCATACAAAGCGCTGAGTGATTAACTTGACAGTTGCCCTCGACCCTGGGTGGCTCAAGTTGTGAAGTGTGTTAAACACATGTCTTCTAAATGGTGCTGTAATATAAGGCCGAGGGTTTGGCATGGATACATCACAAAATAGTGTGTTCTGTGTGCCTTCCACTTTCACTCTTCTTAATTTGAGGCTGGAAGAGCCAAGGAGCTCTTGCAGTTCAGAATCTTCACTCTGGGAATGTGCAAGTGCATTAAAATCAATATTCTCTGTTAATAGTTCCACTCGTGACAGACAATCAGCCACTATGTTGTCTTTTCCGCGTACATAACGGACATCTGTTGTAAACTGGCCGATGAAGTCCAAATATCTAAATTGTCTGGGTGAACACTTATCTTTATTTTGTTGGAAAGCATATGATAAGGGTTTATGGTCTGTGAATATTGTGAAGTGTTTACCTTCGACCATGTGCCTGAAGTAGCGGATAGCTTTGTAGATGGAGAGCAATTCCCGATCATAAGGACTGTATTTCCTTTGCGCTGCGGACAATCGGCGGGAAAAGAAGGCAAATGGCCTCCAGGTGTTGCCTGAAGTCTTCTGTTGAAGTACTGCCCCCATCGCTGAGTCTGAAGCATCGGTGTGAATGGCTAATTCAGCTTCTGGGTTCGGATGTGCTAGCAGAGCTGCCCTCGATAAGCTAGTTTTACAGAGGTTGAAGGCTGCTATCATCTCAGATGTCATTAGCAGGTCTTTAGACCCTTTACGTTTCGGACCTGACAGTGCAGCATTTAGGGGTTCCTGTATTTTAGCTGCGTTAGGTATGAAACGGCGGTAAAAATTGAACATACCTAAGAACCGACGCATGCCCTTGACAGTTTTGGGTGGTGGGTACTCTTTAATTGCATGCACCTTCTCCTGTAGGGGACGTACACCTTCTGCCGAGACTTCATGCCCCAAGAAGTTAATTTTCGACTGGCCAAACTCGCACTTCGCTGAATTAATTAGTATGCCATATTTAGACAGCCTCTGGAACAATTTATTTAAGTGGTCAACATGCTGGTCTTCAGATTGTGAAAAACAAAGGATGTCGTCGAGGTAGCCGTAGCAAAATGGCAGGCCTCTGAGCACTTCGTCCATGAACCTTTGAAAGGTTTGTGCAGCATTCCTGAGCCCAAAGGTCATGTATGGGAATTCGAATAACCCAAATGGGGTTGTAATCGCTGTCTTCTGTATGTCGTCTGGGTGTACAGGGATTTGGTTGTATGCCTTAACCAAGTCTACCTTACTATATATCCTACTGCCGGCCAGTTGATGGGCAAAATCCTGTATATGTCGGATTGGGTAACGGTCGGGTATAGTCCTGGCATTCAGTGCTCGGTAATCACCACAAGGACGCCAATCATTATCCTTCTTTGGAGCAAGATGGAGGGGAGATGCCCAAGGGCTTTCTGACGGGCGTGCTGTACCGTCTGCCAGCATTGCTTCGAACTCCTTTTTTGCAATTTGGAGCCTATCTGGTGGTAGACGGCGTGGGCGACCAGATATAGGTGGACCTGGAGTAGTGCGGATGTGGTGTACCGTGTTATGGTTACTATGCCTTTTTGTACCTGCAGGTCTAGTTATGTCTGGGTACTCACGCAACAGCTTATGGTACACTGAACCTCCACCTACTGCCTTAATGGAAGCAATGGCCGAAGTCTTCGCGGCAGATGTCGCTATTGTGGAAAGCTGAGTAAGACCATCAATAAGTCGATAATTCTTAAGATCTATTAATAAATTATAAAAACTTAAGAAATCTGCTCCGATTATTGGCTTACTGACATCGGCAACGACGAACTTCCATGTATAAGCACGTCGCAGGCCTAGATTGAGTTTCAGCTCCATCCAACCATAGGTGTGTATTATACTCCCGTTGGCTGCGAAGAGCTGGTACTCTGTCCTGCTGCGTTGCTGCTTGATGGCAGATCGAGGGAACACGCAAACGTCAGAGCCTGTATCCACAAGGAATTGCAATTTAGTGTTGTGATCTGTCACGAAGAGGCGGCGGGGGCTTGTAAGGCAGTCGTTAGCCGCTAATTTCGGCTGCCGTAGGCGTTTCCCGAGTAAGTACAGGGAGATTGGCATCTGCGAGCTTTACTCCCAAAACGATTGTGGAAATAGCAATAATTCTTATTGAACCAATCTGATGACCGTCTACGTGCAGTCGGCTTTCGCTGATATCTCTCAGATGAGCGAGATCGAGACCTTGAGCGTACCTGACTCTGGAGGGAAGCTACCTGTCGCGACAGCTCTGCCATTTGTCGGGTGAGCTCGCTTATTTCGTTGCTGGAACTAGTGCTAGCCACCATAGGTGAGGGTGGGGCTATTTCGTGGACCCTGTCTGCTAAATCTGCAACAGATTCGAGTGATAAGTTTGGTTGTGATGCTATCGCAGTCTGAATGTTTACCGGGAGGCGGCTTGACCATAGTGTGGCCATGAATGACTCGGGTAGACTCTGTCCTGCCAACGCTTGTAAGTGGCGAAGAAACTGGGACGGTTTACGGTCACCCAATTCCTCAAGCATAAGGAGTTGTTGCACTCTCTTCCCTTGTGAGGCGGAGAGACGCTTAACAAGTTCGGTTTTTAATTTCCCAAACTTGTTCTCTGCTGGAGGGGATGTAATAATATCCTTAATTTCTGCTGCATACCTGTGCTCGAGCTGAGATATAACATGGTAAAATTTGGTAGCATCCGCCGTTATACCGGATAATACAAATTGTGCCTCCACTTGGGCGAACCATAAAGCTGGCTCTTCTGGCCAAAAAGGTGGCAATCTTACCCCAATCCTGCACACTGTTTCATCTGCTTCTGCGGACGTTCTTGGGGCGCGCGTAGTTGCAACTTTACCATCCATTGTATTTGTTTGCCTAGCTCTTTAAGTCGGTGGTCACCAATGAAGAGTGAACTATGATATTATTATTGTGATGTAAGGTTCTTGAATAAATATAACCTTGATCTTAAACTGGCTTTTTATTTTCACTTTTGTAAGTATCTTTTGTCGTACAAAATGGTCTCTGCTTAACTCTATTCAAAAAACGGTGTCTACTTTCATTTTTGAATTCCCACCAATGAGAGCGACTTTTATACTCGTCTCTCATTGGTTGGTCAAATCTTTACGTCCTGGCTAACAGAGGCATATAGGCATTGAGTAACAAAATAGAATATGATGTAGCTGATAAATTAAAGTATTAAATAAATAAGGAAATTGAAATAGATATTTATATGTAATTTGTTTTATGATTAGAAATTATTATTTACAAAACATACCGTAGATTAAAATAAAGTTTTTGCTATGTATTTTATACGCTAGTACTTGTCAAACGTCAAAAGTCAAATGCCAAAAGGCTGACCTTGAACTTGACCGGCTTTTGTTTACGAATGAGAATTAGGTTAAAATACAAGTTTTATTTATTACAAATGCTTCCAATAGAAATAAATTGAAATACTATAAATGTAAGCAAATAATTGAGTTGAAAGCCTGAGCTTGTGGTAACCAGGATCGTGGTACATTTCGAGCAAATATAATATAAAATTAGCTACGATTAAACGTGGTAAGTGCATCCACTACAAGATGATTTTGCCTCTGTCGAACCAACTAATCCGGCTCGAAGGACCATTAAAATATAGGTACGAAAACACACTACTTACTCAATAGATCGAGTGCAGATATTT